>JABUQX010078552.1:0-66821 GCA_015478945.1 Trachelipus rathkii
TCATCTTACGCTTTGAAGTTCTTATTTTCTTGTTTTATATTTCAGTTTTATCTTCATGTCTTCTAGAGGATACTTTTTCATTTTTTTTTATGAATTCTTTGGTGATATGATAAGCAATTGATCATTACACTGATTCACGGTCGGTTGCGTTAATACTATTTTGTGTATTGTCTTGATTATTTAAATATTCTACGTATGTGACTGATATACATAGTCATACGTTTTAGATTTTTTATTGTCTTCTGCCATTAAATGTCTTCAAAATCTCTGTACTATCTTTCTAGAGATTATAGGAATCATTCTTATAGGTAATTTCTTCCGCACATTTTTGTTATATATAATGATTGTTCTATAACTCACCTTCAAGGCAACTAATTTGCCTCTCTTAGTATACTGAATGATGTACCTTCTTTGATTTAATCTCGATTCCCACATTAATGAGGATATCATTTTTCTGTTTCTATCAAAGCAAAATTATAGCATCCTATTTGTTTTTTCTCCTTCCTCTAGATTAGCAAATGAATGAAGTCACAAGTGTGTTTAATTTCTTCAATGTTGTTCTCAATTATTTATTTTAGTTATAGTTTAATTCATTTCTGTATTTAGTTTTTGTATCAATCTATTGAGTTACTTTATAAATCTTATATCAGTTTTTTTTCTCCATTATTCATTTTACTAACAACTATATAACTAAGAAATCATCTAGGTTAGGAAACGCAAACAATTTGCTTAATTAATTAGTATAAATGTGTTTGGGTCTTTCTTTTAGTCTCTTGTTATTAAGTATTTCTGAGTTTTCTTTTGGTTTTTATTATATAATGTTTATCTTCTCTCAGTAACTGTTTGCTCCATCATTAATCGATTAATTGTTTTCGTTCCTTGAGAACTAATTGACTCCTAAATGTTGTAAATGATTCTTGAACTGTCTTTCGTAGTCATGTATCAAAAGATGTTTTTAATGTATATTAATGATTTTTTTTATTTCAAGAAAGTTTTTTATACGTCACTAACAGACATTATACATAATCATATATGCGTACATTGTCAGGTAAAATAGAATGCATCATGTCATGATGTTGCTATGTAATCTTTCGCGAGCAAGTTATGAAACAGTGTTGGGTAGTCCATTTTCTGATACGTTTGGGTTTTTAGAGCACTATGAGTAGTTGAGTTAATTGTGCTTTATCAATAAGGACAGATCGGATCATAGGTATTGAATGCCTGAATCGAAGGCAGTGTTTTCGACACAAGAATTGAGAAGGGTAAACCTATTGGGCTTAAAGATATTATTGAATAAGCAGATGCAGGTCATTTGGATTACCATATTCTGGGCTGTTTAGAGTTCAAAGTTTGGTTATCTTGAATAGTTTTTATGAGAAGCCACAATATTATCTGTAATATTGTTGAGGTGGTTGGTTTAAACGTACTAAAGTCTATTATGCGATTAGTATAGCTTATTTGGGCTTGGTAGGTGTGTGGGCATAGCACCTGTTTGGATACTATCCATTGGGAAGCTGGATGTATTTTCACCACCACCAAGATATTGAAATCTCACTGACCTCAAAATTATCCACTCTTTGTATTTTATTTCAGATGAGAGTAGGTTGGTGCAGTACTGTTGTTATAGTAAATCTTTCTCTGACAATAATATTCATACACATTATTCCTAATTAGGTGCCTTAATATGCCATGTATTTAAAATTATACTATTCTGGATAAGTAGCTAGAACAATAACATAAATTAATTCACTAGAATGAATACATCGCTTGTCATACAATCAAAGGCAACGTAGCAATAATTGATGTCTTTGGCAGGTCGGCCAGTTAATTCGAATGATGGTTAACTATGGCCTGGAGCCAAAGTATTGGGAGAGATTAAATAAAGCTCTTGCAATAAACCATTGTTAGTGATCACATTATGATTCCTAGATATTTTATCATCTTATAATGTGGAAGGTTGTTTTAACTTTCATTAGTTATGTAATGGATATATAATTGTAAATTTCTGGGATTTGTTCTCACTCATCTTCTCATAGTCATATTTCTAATTCTCTAATTTTTCTTAGTACAATTGACTTGACTCCGAAGTGGGTGAGATTACCATCAAGTATATCTGTGTGGACTTACTCTATTATATGAATATGTATACAGTCTAAGTAAGGATATAGTATGTAGATTCGTGATTTCACATATAAAATACTAGATACATATACACTACCAGTGGTAAACTTGAATTATAGATTTTTATCAAATGTGCGTTATGAAATTAAGCTAGAAAAATTGGAAAATTAAATTAGATGTAATTTTCTTATTACATTTTTTTGGGCTATTGCTCCATACACGATAATAGACTGAAATAAACACTCAACAATTATTATGGATAGCATTCAGTATTTCAATATGATTTGTGTTCTCTTAGCTGGTAGTGTGAGTTGGAAGTGTAGAGTTTTCAGCATTAATAGTTGGTATAGGTATTAAACTTTCTTCATTTCATCAATTGATGTCACATAATTGTGTTGCGTATCATTCGAGGATCAGTTATATAGAGATTTTATACATGCTAAAAGTAGAGATTTCACTATATTTTCATCATACCCATAACTTTGACCTTATTTTTCTTGTGTATCATTACCTTCGGCATTTAATTATCCATCATGTTTTCATCTTTATTCTTCATATTGCCGCATTTATCTTCTTTATCCTCAAGTTCTTTGTTATTTTCATTTAATCTACTTTTTGAATTCTTATTGAATGAACTTTTTGATACAGCTCTTAAGGTACTCCATGTTTTTACTATGATGGTTTTTCCCATCTACACACCTTATTTTAGCTGGTCCTCTCCATTCTTTATTAAGTTTCTTTTGTAATATACTTTTTCACCTATATTTTATCTTTTGGCATGTGTTCTCTTATTTGACTTTTCCTCAATGCGCGTTTTATTTTCTCCTGATCTTTCATAGAAGTATTTTTTCTAGCATGTTCTATTGTTTCTAATAATTCTTATAATCATTTCATCAGTATCTCTCTTTTCACTTATTATTACGTGTATCACAATCTACATATGTTGGTTTTCCTAGTATTTCTGCCAAACAAGTAGTGATTGGTGCATATCCCCAAGTAATTTGTTAGTCCATTCTTAAGCAAATTGCCCATCGCATACTAATTCTTTCTGTCCGCTTCTTCATGTTTTTACTGTATAATGATTCCTTAGTAAATCCCACTACCTTTTCAATAACCATTACTCCATGGGCTTTCTGGCGCTGTACTCATTAATCTGATATTCATCTTTTGTAGTAAAAGTTTCCATAACTTCAATTTTGAAATTCTTCTTCCTGCATGCTCGACATATATATTTAGGACTTTCCAAAAGTATATAATCTCTTATTCAATAACTTTCTATAATTTTTCTTTACTTGTTTTTATTTTTATGCGTAGTGATTCTTTGAGTTTTATTAAATAATATGTGATGTTTGTTGATGTAGTACATATATTTTGCTCTGTAGGCTTCTTGTTAGTTTTCTTTATATAATATATATATATATACATTGATCGAGTACAGCATTATTAATTTCTTCATGTCATGTTAGGCAATCTTCTGTTTGTATGTTCGTTGTTACATAATACGACATTTTTATTGAAATTAAATGTTCTTAATCTCTCCATAACATTCATCAAGTGGTTATATTTCGTACATAATTAACTTTAAAAGTACAGTAATTTATTATTATTATAACCAATTTCATTTTTAGTGTATTCCTTTTTTTATACGATTTCACATACTGATTCCATCATAATTACAAATTGATTGGTTTTTTATCGTTGTTGGGAAAAGATATTTGTTCTGTTATTACTTCGTCCCTCTTGTTCAATCTTATTTATAATTAACTTTCTTCCCATGTCCTTCATATTAGAATTCAAAATCTTTCTTCATAAGTTTTACCCTCAGGAGGAATATATACAATAGGCACATTCTCCTTATTATCATATCCTTGCTACATACTTCTCTGAAAGATTCTCCTTTTCTTTGTTGCATATTCAACCAATGTTTGTACTTTAAAATAACTTTCTTGTTCTTATTTACAATACTAGGTGAGGGGGACATTCTGTTTTGTTAATGTATTTATATTATTTCTACTCATTTTCTGTCCTATTTCTTCTTTCATTTAAAGACATAATTACTTCTAGTGGTTCACCTGCTAAACCTCCTATTATTTGTGATATTTTAGTTTTTCCTTTTCTTGAGATACTTCTTTCCACACTTTTAACTTAAATAAGTATTCCTCTAAAGATTCTTTTTTTCCACTAAATTTAGGTATTGTTAAATTCATTTTTCTTTCTTCATTTGTTTCTCCTTTTTCTGTACCATTCATTAGTTCCTTTATCATGTTAGTTAGTTATCCAGCGTTATAGATTAAATTTCTTTTGCCGTTTCTTCCTCTTTTGGCATTTTGTTTGTTTAGTATTTATGTTTAATTTGTATATAAAATGATTAAAATAAATTATTTAACTTATTCACCTTATGATTTTATTTGAAGAAGGTATTAACTTAGTTGTTTCATTTCATTTTTCTTGTGTATTCTTTATGTACTCTTGCATTATTAATCATTCTTTTCTTCTTTATACATTTATATATTTTTTTTTATTCTTCTTACTATTCTTTTATTTAATTTACATATTTTATTTTTATTTTTTAGTTAAATATTATTTCTTTTTATTGTTACTTATAAATTACTTATGATAAAAAATTATATACAAATATAAACATTTAACTTTTATATGTTTTTACTGAAAAGGAGGAAAAATGATTAAAAGAATATATATATATATATATATATTATGTATTATATGTTTATATATCATCCCTTTAGTGGATAGATAGTATAATTATATAGTATAATATAGTAACACTTAATATATTTATATATATTATCTGATGTAAATGTTTTTTATATAGATCTGCATGAATTCCGAACACATTCTTTAACAAGACATGGAAAGCTATTGTTTGATGGAATATTTAAAATCAAATCTTTTTCTAAAATATTGATATCTGATAAGATTATCCTCTGAACTTATTACCCCAATTTTATTTGTGAAAATAATTAAAACGTTTTTCGATAGGTAAATACTGGGTCTTGATTTTGCTTATATACAAAACATGTCACTCATGCTATTGAGTGGTCTATGAAGAGTTGATAGGTTGACAGTAGAAGTAGAACACCCAATAGCAGATCCCTCTCGTACAGGCAACAAAAGACATTAGGCTGGTTAACTGTAGATATGGTCCGAGTGCCGCTGACGTGAGTCTGAAACCAAGCATTCGTAAGGGAGGGTATCTGGATGCACAGAAAGATGTTCTTTATCCGAGTTTTTTCCAATTATTTTCAATTTATACGTGTAATGACAATTAAAAATTTTCGATACATCGAACGTTTTGAAGGAGTGAAATATATTGCTATATAGTTATTCTTGTTCTATTTATCCGGATCAAGCATCAGATATATTTGCATGGGCTTGTTGCAGTCCGAGGAGGGGTACATTTGTTGAAGTACTAGATAATTTTTTTTTTGAAATATCAAGGTAGGAATTGTTTTAAATTTCGCAATTTTTTTTTTTTTTTTTGAAATTTGTTCAACAATGTCAAAATTCAAAATCTGCCGTAATGACAAAGAAATTATTGATAAAAAATGTGCATCTCTTCCGACTAGAAGTGTCCTGAAAATTTCATGCAGATTCTGATAAATATTAGACTTTCATCCTATTTTCTACAATTTGAAAAACAAAATCTACGTGCATCAGGTTGGGATGCGATGTATCAGAATACTCGCAACACTTTTTAGAATAATCAAACCAATCTTGTATAGTTTCTTTATACGTCATTTCGGTAAAAAAAAAAATGTAAGAGTTTCGACAAATGTCAAAAACATAGATTTTCAAAAATTAAAAATACCAAAACATTCGCTACAACTCGAAAACGAGGACATTTTAGAGTCGTCAGAAAATGCTACAGTTGATGTTTATTTGGTCAAAATTGGTTGAATTCTGAATTTTATGTCCACTTTTAAAGGGGTGCGGATATTCGGGCTCGGAGCCCAAACAATAATATAAGGGCACGTTTCAATTATTGTTCGGGCTGAGCCCATTTCCATCCCTTAAACAAAGGACAATGAATTTTCAACCCATTTTTACCAAATAACGCCAAGACTGTAGCTTTTTCTGACGTCTTTTTTAAATGTTTTTCTGTGTCTAGTCATTGTTTTGATATTTTAAATTTTTGAAAATCTGTTTTTGACATTTGTCGAAATTCTCCTACAATTTTTTTCGAAATAACTTAAAATAAACAAAGATTGGATTATTATCTAAAAAGTATTGGAGGCGGAATACTGATGTTTAATCCCATATCTGAGCATTGGTCGATTTTCAGAACCTATATTTTGGATTGTGCAATTGTGAAAGGGGATATTTAGTTTTTGTTTATTCGTGAGCTGCAGTGATATTTTCATAGGAATTGTAGTTAGGAGGAGAGTGCTTTATTGTTTATTTAAAGGATAACTTCATTATAAAAATATTTTAAATGTTGTTTTACATTCTTAACCAGAAACTTTAAAAAAAAAAAATTCTAGAAGGTCTTAAAAATATGTTTTTTAGATTTAATATAAAAATTATTTAATAAAAAGAGATGTATCTCGCCCGACTATGACAAACCCTGAAAATCGATGTTGTGATCGAGAAATGTAGAGGAAAAAAAATATATTAATTCCACTTTTTCAAACGTTTTAATGTAGTGAAATTTTGTTGATTGTCATTAAATAGCTGGTAAGGATAAAAGGGAGGAACTCGGATAAGACAGAGTTTTCGTATTCACATATTATTATCACCGTGAACAGATCGCTCACTGGGAGGTAGTTGGTGCGTTCCTATACCGACTCACCATAATATATTATATATATTAGTATATATATATATATAGTGTTAATTATAATATATTACGTACATAGTTTATATATAGTATAGTATTATATACTATTTTGTATTACTATAAGTGTATAGTATATTATGTATATGATTATCATCAGCTTCTGCCTTGCCACATCATTTGAGGGCCACACTGTTCTAGGGGGTCGCCACCGCTGTTTGGCGGATCGCACAGTCCGAGGTGGGTATATTATATATATATATATATAATATATATAGTTATATAATAAATATATATATATATATATGATAGTGATATATGTAAGTACTATATAGATATTTATAGTATATATCTATATATATATACTATATAGGCAAGTGGTGATGTCAAACCCCGTCTGCGACAAACTCCGGAGGGCCTGACTAGAGCAAACGATAAGAACTTTGTTGGTAAATAGCTATGTTGTGATGACGCTTCGTTTCCAAGATCTGAATGATGTGAGTTTAAAACCACGATGATGTTCGGGACGCGTCGTTCGTAACTCGGAGATTTTGGGTATTTTTAATGTTATGTATGTGTGCGTGCGTTACATCTCGTGGTACTCGCGAGGGTTGATTAGAGGTAACAAAGAATATTTATGGTTAAAACACGTATGTGTGTTTGACGCCGAAAGTTTTTATGATTTCATATTTTATTTGGGAAGAAATTAACAGGTGGTGTCAAGAGTATCTGCCCTGTACCTGATTACATTAGTTACATCGCCGTGCCATGTGCGTGTCGGACTCTACCAAACATGTCCTCACTGTGTCTGATTTGATCAAATGCAGGTTAAGTATTTCCTGATCAGTGTCTTCCTGCTCCTTATGCTGACTGGTTTATGTACGCACACTCTCAACATGCCCCAGCAGAAAATCAATCTAGGGGCAGTGAGGTCGGCAATCTTGGCAGGCAATGCAATCAGGTCCCATCTCCTCATCCGATTTGTTCAGTGTAGACTCTGTTCAGATGCCGCATCGTACTCGCGTGCGTGAAGCGTCATATGTTTAGACCACATTCTCTTGTGTGGGTCACCAAGGGGTATGTCGTCCCATGAGCTCGGTTAGCGGTGTTGTCTGGAGTGTTGGGGAGTGTCACATCAGCGGTGTGGAATGATGACAGGTCGCCCAAGATGATCCTGATGCACCCCAGGATGTTTGTGCAGGATTATCGGAGTGCTGCGAGCCGTTGCAAAAACACCGGGGGCAAATCGCACCGAGTGGGGCGAAGTCGTTTGGACCAGGTCCTTGTACTTTCTGTAGGTGGATGCATGGAAGCTTTCGGCTCCAATGCAAGACCTCGGAACCACAGACGGCGCTTGATTGACCATGGCATGGAGATGGGGATGTGTGGAGTAGTCGACGGGTTCGTTGGCACTCTCTCAGCACCTCATTCTTCAACGTAAGCGGTCTTTCACAATGCTACCGGGGACGAAAGGTCTATTAAGATGAAGGCGAGCAAACATTGTGTGGTGGTGACAGTGATGTTCCTGTTTGGAAACGTCTTTCCTGTACATGAGGGTGGCGACTCTCGTACCATTATCCGGGTTTGCGCCGCACCGTAACACACATTGACTCATGATTCGGTTACTCGGGAGAGTGTATGATCCATTCGATAATCGATCGCCACTAAACTCTTGTACTAATCAAGACGTTATAGTTGGGCAAGGGTAGGGGTTTGGCACGTGTTTTCCGAAGACGTTAAGCGTGACACACGCATGTCGCACAGCATGACACAAACATTAACTTGAGTTAAGACTAAGATCGTCGGTAGAGCCTACATGGCGACCGCACACAACAAAACTAGTGGTACCTATAACAGTACCGTCATTTGAAACGAAGCGTCGATACAGATAGGTTAATTTAACAATAAATGTTCCTTATCGTTAGCTCTATAGCCCTTCGAGTTTGTCACAGAAGTTTTTACATTACTCCTGTTTCATTATATATATATATATATATAGGGTATATATATTATATATGTATAGTTATTTATATATATTCCAATATGTAGTCCAATATGAGACTATGTATATTATATATAGTATAGTATGTATATATATATGAATATATAGTATATATATTTATATATATTATATTTTATATATATGATTTATATTATATATATATAATATTATATATACGTATATTATAATATATTATAGCTAATATATATATATATAATGTGATGTGTGTGTGTGTGTGTGTGTGTGTTTGTGAAAAAACTTTAACTATATTCAGTTTATTCAACGAAAAGTATCCGTTTATCAATGAAAGAGAAAGCATGTCGGAATAACCTACCGATTATCGTAAAAATAAAAAAAATATCTATAATCGAAAAAAAAAAACTGTTGATAGTTTTGATAATCGATAGTTTTTGTCCATTCCTATCTCGCACTCCTTTATCTGCGCCTTTTTTATAATTATTGCTTTGATACAATAATGAATTCAATAGTTCATTATTTATATTAATTTACTTAATTTTATATCTCTTAATGAATTTTACTTGCGCAATGCATATAAAGAAAAATGTGTGAAATATCTGCCTGTCTACCAACAAAAATCTTTCAATTGAAACTTAAGAAAAAGACTAAGAAAAAAATAATTCAAAGTATGTGAGATAGGTATTGTATATGTAAGAAAGTAAATCATCTTTAATTGATAAATTTTACTATAATAATTCTAAACTGTACTCGAACTCGATCTTGTTGTGTGAAGCATTGTTAATAATGGGATGTCTAGAGGTTTTTAGAGAGATGCTCGGAAAGCGATTTATCGAATGCTATACGTGAGTTGTTTTGATAGTGATAAAAAAGTTGTGTTGGAAATTTGTGAGCGTGTGTGTACGGCGATGGATATGCGTGTGTGTCTGCATCGGGAAGCTGTCGGGGCCGTTGTAGTTCGTGCTCGGTGTGTAGGTGTAGCTGCCGTCGGGGTTGATGATCTGTGTGCGTGCGCTTTGTGTGGTCGTGGTTGTCGTAATATTGTTAGAGGGTTGTTAGTGTTGTTGTTAGTGTTGTAACGTCTGGGTCTTCAGGGTGTTTCTCGCGTGTGATATACTTCTCATGGAACCGTTATTAAACCAGTTATTTGTCGTTTGTTTTCTTTCACGCTCGTGGATTAATTGCTAGTTCGAGTCAGCGATGTTATATGTGTGTTTTGTTAATAAAAGAAAGTTTGCCTGTGTATCGATATGTAGTAGTTGTATGTATTATGTGTCTTTTGCTTTGCTCTGTTTATTTTAAATGTAAATAAGTTGATCCTTGTAAACTAGTTCATTTTTTGTTAAGAGCTTTTCTAGGTAACACCTATTTCCTAATAGAAATCGTAATATTTATGAAACATCTCATCTTAAGAAAGATAAGTTTAATAGTGCCATTGTGTATAGGTACGGCGATACAAAATCTTGTCAAATATATCCAAATGATGGAAAATCATTCTAAAAATTGATCGTCAGACTCCTCAGTTTTTTTCTAACAGACTGGCTAGTTAATGGACTGACATAATAAGTTAATAGTAGCATCCAAACACCGAAAAAGCTCGATTTTTCAAAAATACTGTTAGCCGACCGCCATCAATAGCGCAACAATGACGTAGTCGGCTAATTTTTTTCATTTCATATAGCGCGAGACGTTTGAGATTTCCTTACACATGATATCCAACATTTGAACAAAGAAAGACAAACATATATTTATTTGTGAAAATCAAAATTTGTTCGCTGTACATTGCTTACAGACTCGTAACAGACTTAATATATAACACTCAGTCTATCCTTATTCAAGAAGATATAATATAACTACTCTTATACCACACAGATCTTCGTCAAGATGTCGCTACTGAGCACAATCATATAGTACAAAGACTCTATATCTGAAGAATATAAGCTTTTGTTGAGCATATGCTGGCTATATATTTCCAAATCTATTCATTACCTTCTAGATCTAGAAAACCTACGGAGAAGAATGAATGCGAGAATATATTGCATGGTACTGCACTTGACTAAGTGGATCGGGTGAGGAAAGGGAAGATGAAAAAAGAAATATACGTGATTTTCGAGTAAGAACCTGTGGTTAATTTGGTACTATACGCTTAGCTTAATCTACTGTCTGTTCACTTTAAGAAAGAAGCCTAAAAATATTTATACTCATATATGATTTATCTCGAGAAGCATATATATTAACGCCCAAGTACAAATGCGATTTCGGAAACAACAGCGACGAAACTGATGTCGTTGCTAAAAATACGAATAACGACCAACATTATGAGGAGGTTGAGTTTATAAGAGGCGGAAAAATTAATAAAGAGGTAATCAGCCATCACAAAGCAGGAGTAAATCAGAGAACACGCGTTTCGTAGGTGAAATAAAAAAATTAGACAATATATATGTGAAAAGTACTGGATCATTAAACTATCATGAGACCCAGAGTTCTCGATTCTTTAGAAATGCCGATATGAAAGTGGAATAGAGTGTCAGAGAATAGTTCCCTGAGTGAATGATAGAAGATTCAAAATGATTTAAATGTAGAACTGAGTATAGGAACTGTAACATACAATCTGGAGCGGTAGAACATATTAAAACGATGGGTTTGTTCTGAGCGCAACCTACAACAATATCCATAAACGAGTATGTTTGCGCTAAGTGAGACATAATAGGCGCACGACTAATCCTATGAGAGACAAACACTCGAGTAATGTTTTGAAAAATTGTGAATGTTGTTAAAGATAACTTCAGAGCACTTGCCTAAAGATAAAAACACATAAACACAAAATTACGCTTCTGACAAAGACTACATACGTGAAAAAATAATCTTTTCCACCTTCAAAATAGAGGATATTCATCGGTTTTAAAAGCAGTCGATCTTTGTTAGATCCCGCATATCACCGAGCGTATAAAGACAAAGTTCCAGACAATTGTGACTTGAATATGCCGGAGTATTGAGTTTGATAAGGACTCGAAACATTTGCGTATGAACTGAGCGGCGACTCCCGATGGACGGAAAGAATAGCGACGACAAGAGAGGATAGAACATACGGAGGGACTAAAAGGGAGAGACGGACGAGTGGTGGGAGGCGATGTGGCGGTTGTGCGGCTCACATTTGGCTAGAACGATATAGATGAGTAGATTGGAGTGTCTCGTTGGCCACTAGAGAGCAGTGTGAGATAAAAGAAAACGACTTCAACGACACAATGCTTGATACCGCGATAAGAAGTGCGAGAATGGTAATTGTGTCGACGTACAAGTAGTCAGTATCTAACCCGTTGCATCTTAACTTATGTGTAAACATTCTGTGACACGTACTTGAACGCATCTGACGAGCGAATAATTTAAGGAATTATAGTCATCCAAGATATACTAAAGTCTTATTTGTTAACTAATTCAATTAGATAATTAACAGAGTACGAACAGAATCGGATATCTTGAAGCAGGATTCGAAGTGATAGTATATTCGGGGTCGATGGAGAACTATATACAAATAGGAATAGTGTCCTCTGATGATATTAACGATATCGTACTTATACTCCACCTGCTTTTTATGGTGTGTCCATCTCTCCCATTACAGACAAGAAATCGGTTGCAAAGGTGAGAGATAGTTTTAACGTTGGCCTCGTCTCCGAGAGATCGCAATATATCGTTCTTATCGTCGAGTTTATTCCACTTACGAAACGAAACGAATGCATTAGATGAACTTGTTCCTGACTGGAAAGAGAAAGATTAAATTTCTACGTTCAGACTACTTTACACAAAAGAAACACAAGTAGTAGTGAGCAGCAACAGTGAATAGTCAGATTGAGATACAATCGGAACTCTCGAAATACTATGCTCTGTGATTTCAGCGTGTGCACATGAGAAAGTTCATGTTAGATACCTAAATCACTTCCATTCTCGCAATACAGAAGGAGCTAGTTATACAATACTTTGGCCTCATCAAAATTTTCCGCCATATTGTCAGATATGATAACTTCCTCGCCCTAGACACACACTGTGCTGGAGCATATGATACATTTGAAGAAATCGCTTCCTGTTCTTCTCAACTCTGATATAGTACTAGATGCTGTCTTAGATCAACCTCTGATGTATTATTATCATTTGAGTCAGATGTGAGTGCTAATGCGGAGGGAGATATTGGCTACTAAAGAACAGATCTACTAGACACTTTAGAGAAGTCGGGTGGCCCGGATGGGCATTTCATCGATGTTGTTTGAGATGTCATTCCTCAACGAGTTGACCCCGCCCCTCGTTCAATATATTCTCTATGCCGTCAATTCTAGGTACTTTCTCTCACACAAGCGCATTCTCGATTTATCCTGCGATCCAGATCGGTCGTGACACTCATGTCCAACCGGTATTATACACACGAATATTAATAAGAGTAGAAAGAGACTATTAACAGAGATACTCCATCTACTCGCACCTTTCTCTCCAGATATTAAATGTTCACTCTGATAGTCTTAATTTCGCCTGTAATTTCTCTCTCCTATAGGATGATCTATGAAAAGACACATCGACCGAATTATCTTAATCTACATTCTTAGATTACATTCTGGTAATTCTACGATAATGCTCTTTATGCAATATAGTGTCAGTACCTGTTTTCAAAATTTGGCCTGCATATCAAAGAGAAGAATCTGAACTCACGCTGCCGACCATAAAGAATTGATCTGAATAAAGACGCTATTGGCTCTTTTTCACATAAATGGTGAACAGACATTTGGCTAAATCGTTTTTCACGTCCGCTTTTAGTTTTGACATACTCAGAAACGCAGTGTGTCGGTTGGCTGTGCTGTGAGACGAATTAATACCTGCACAGATTATTGAAGAACATGTTTCTCGGGGTTAGACCTATTAAAGTCTAGGTGCACAATAGTATACATTGAGAGAGAGTAGAAATTTCTATTTACAACAAGTACTCAAAAACACATTCTAGTATACTTTCGAGCTTCATACTTAGTTAAAACTTCAAGGATAAAGTTATATTCATTAAAAGTGAGAGTGTCTATCAAATTGTTCGTGTCAATAGTCTATCTATTCATGGGTTCTATTTAAAAAGTTTTTCCGGGAACTGTGTCTAAATATACACTTTGATAAAAAATGAGTGGGTGTTCTTCAGGGTTCTCGTGAGTCTCTGTGATCAATTTATCTGATATTTAGGTGTCTCCGACTCAGATATGTTCAGCAATGAATCTTCTTCTGACTAGACTAGCACATGTCATAAGTAATAAATCTCGTACAATCACCTGCATATTTCAATGCACACCAAGCTCTTCACCACACACTGCACCACGCCTTTATATTTTGAAAAATTGCAACCGGATCATATCATGGGAACTGGTTCTCGATGGTCTTTTAAGCTGTATGAAAATTGCTTTAATCGTTCTCTATAATATAGTTCATATAACCTATTTTAGCTCCGGGTTGTGATGATTTTACGATGGCAACGGAACTGAGTATTCTGAGAGAGGAATGGAAATCACTTTTCAGATGTATTTAGGAGTTTCAGTTAAGAAATATCATGTTATATTCAATTATAATTATATAAAAATCTCTTTGTCTAATTGTCCATATCTAGGGTTTTCTTCTTCTAGAGGAATCCGCGGTTACCTGAATCTCGTATTCTCCTTTGGACGGTTTCTGTGTGTCTATTTTGAGAAGAGTGTGCTACAGTGGATAGAACTGAAATAATAGGTTCGAAGACGTGAACAAAGTGAAAAACAAAAACATAGTGTGTGATTTTGAAAACTAGTAGAGCCGATATGCATATTGATACGTAAGTGTGTAATAAGGGAATCTTTGAGAGGGCCACAAATCCGAAAGAAATAATCTTGGTGAGGAAGTTAGTTTTATTCTTCTCCTATTACGAATATATTGCAAAAGTACTCTCATATTCTTAATCTCAGATATTGAGACAGTCGGAGTCGAAGCTAAAGCAAAGAGTGCTCAGCTCTGACCTGCTCTCTTTATTGGGCTGAATTGACACTATTATGTCTTAGCTATCTAATAAACGAATTGAGTTCTGGGAGGGAGACTCATGGTTATAATTGGAATCTCTTCGTGCTTGTGGTACTTAGTGTCTCATGTAGATCTCAATTATGGTAGATAAAAGTGAACTTAAAATCACAAATTATCGCACTCACTAACATTTATCCTTTAGTACACATTGAGCTACATTATATCGAGACGAGAATGTTTGTGTGTAAAGCTTTTATCACGCAATTCTGATTAGTGGAGAGGATAGCTTTAGATTTTTTTCGAATTACGATAAAGGGTATTTTTTATAGCAGATAGGTCAAGTGGAATACGAATGGAACTATTTTAGCTCCTCACCAATAAACGCTAGAGTGTAACCAAATGAAACTCGCTCTTTTACGACGCTCACCGTTTCACGTGTGTTAGTCACTTAGATGGAGTCGCATTGTCTGATCGGCACAAATAGAGTATTGAAGTTGCTGATGTCTATAGAATTAATGAAGTAGAGCATTAGTCTCCGAAGACGTGATAGTGATATACGACTGTCTTTGAGTGCTATATGAATCTTTCCTAGATTGCGACGTGTGAATTTTTTAAACCGTGATGTATACAAGAGAATGAATTACTACTGTCGCCATGCATACTGTGTATCCTTAACTCAATTTTACTCGTGCCTCTTGTTCAATGTTTAGAGCGTGCAGATAATAAATTGACGTGCATTCAGTTTTCTCGTCGTAATAGTCTTAATTCTAAATAGAATCGATTCATCATACTCACGCTTTCTGACTCTTATGTTAATATTGGTTCTCTAGACGCGTTGTACGAGCCAGAGTTGTTCTTTAGCTCAAAAATCACAAAAACCCGTGAAATTGAGACGAGTTTCTAAGAAATCCAATTGATATTTATAATTAATAAGCTGATTTGCTTAGAACACATAATAACTACAAATCTGCATCTCCGGCGATTAGAAACCACGTATCTCTCTCGCTCACGCTTCTAGAATGCGAGTTATAATAGACGATGAAGCAAGAAGTAGTCACGTTTGTCATCGATTGAACAAAAGAAAAATAAAATATTGTTCGACATACAGTGAGAGCATGGCTTTATTCTTGTGCATAAAAAATACATTGAAAGTATCATAGACTCTGTTGTGATATTGTGTATATATTGTTGGACTTAAATGGATCATAATAAAATAAGAAAGCGTAACTGAGAGATGACTGAAGTAGATTGTGGAATGATGTTAGCCTTCCTATGATATTAGTGTTCTACATTTCGTATCAATAAAAAATAGCTATTGCACATATCATATTTCTACCCCTTCAAAAGGGTCAACCAAGGAACCTCATCGTAAATCTAACTGAGAGTGTGAATTGTAAGTAGCAGTGTACAATTCAAGAGACTAAAAAAATAAATTAACTTAAATATGATATAGCGAATCTATAATGAAAGTAAGAGTAGAAGTAAATGTATAAAGTTCATATAAGAAGAAAATAGACTAGATTATAATAAATACATGCCGTGAGAGTGAGAGATGCTCTGGAGAGTCACACAAAACGTAGTATCTCTCAGAAGGAAAACTACTCCGTTGAGGTGATTGCATGTTCCTGCGAGTTAAGAAAATTGAGGAAGTGGAATTGGCCCTTTTTCAACTATATTGAAAAATAAATCTAAGTTGTCAATAGCTACTCAGCAAAACTGATATTTGTCCAGCATCTTCGTATATGAACAGCCTTCTATTCATGTCGAAAATAGAGATGATCCGTTATTTTTACGTTACGTAATACTTTTCCGTGTCACAGAGTAGACATAGCATTTAATGCAGACGAAAATCTTCATATTTTCTGGCAACCGCTGAAAATGGAAACAGTTCTGGCATCATCCTACTAGATTATCTTATGTGAATAATTTTTTTCATTTTCTATTTGCATCAAAAGGGGATGAAAATAGCGTTTGGTAAGGAAAGTTAGTTAAAATTTTTGAATGAACGTAATATTCAAGAGAATCACCTGCGATATCTCATGATGCTAATATTTGTGATATTCTATAATTTTAGATTTAAAATCGATTATTTCAACTTGTAAAATCTTTCTAAAATGGATTATATTTATTGTATCGATTCATGTTTGTTGTTTGTGTTAACAAGTAGCGTTTTATTTTTATATCTTTCATCTCGAGTGTGAATTGTACGAGATTCTTCTTTCATTATTTCTCTATAGTATGTTATGAGTGTGTATATGAAATCGATGTGAAACCGGACTAGTTAAATAATAAATTTCTTTCGGGAGAATTGTAATTAGTGCATATCTTGTTACTCCCTTAATTATAACTGACTATAGATAGTTGTATGAAAAATCCTGTTTTTTATTAAATACTTTCTTCTACTTACCATTTACCCAATAAGCCATGCTGTCTTCCAATTCGGCAATCATCGAAGTGACTAATATCATCTTTTATATAAGATTATCAATTAACAATTTGTCTGAAAATTAAAAAAATTCATTAATAAATTAAGTGAACTCTCTAGCAATCGTTATTAATTCTTCTTAACAGAGATTTAGGCATGAAATAAATTCTAGTTAACCAAGTAAATCTGTAACATCCGGACATACAAAATAATATGAACATATATTAATTTAAAATACAGATATTAGGGAATATGTACAATAGGAGTATGATAAAGGCACACAATTTGAATTTGCCTATGCCAGTAAACAAAATTGTTTTGATTATGACTATTACTGTGTATCTCTATATTTATATTAATTAAGAAGATTATTCTAATCTTTAGCTTATTGTGAAGTGAGGTTAAATTCGTATCGGAGGCACCTAAACAAAATAGTGAGGCTATATTAATGCGTATTCAGGTATCGTATGCTCTTTTATGGTATCAGGTACATCCTAATATAATTATATATATAGTATAATTAATTAGTATATAAGGTTAGATATATTATCAATATTAAATTCGTATATATTAAACTATAAATTATTTTTCATGATATATAGCTATATGTAATATAAACTTAATTTATATATATATATATAAGTACCTAATAAAATATAATATAGAATATCGTTTATAATTATTATAATAGTATATATATAATATAATTATATATATTATATATATATTGCTGCTGTGTTTGTCTTTAATCTTTCCTTGAACTTGCCACTAATATTTGTGGAGGGTCTATTTGGGTGGTGATAACACATATGGACACCACCTAGATTAGATAACTAGAAAGGATGAACGGTAAGGTCGAAAGGTAACCCTCATACCTATTCTCTCTTCCACTACTCTTAATCGGAGCTCGTTTGCATTTATAAATATTTAATATATTTTCCCCCCGAGGTTTATACAATCAAGAAGAAGGCGGATACCCTTCGTCTGGGTATTCGTTTCGTTCAATAGTTCGGACAGCCACACACAATACCCACACGTGAACAAAGAAATACTTTGAATCGTTTTAATTTGGCAGATGAACGCAGAACGTGTTTTCAATTCAATTTGTGGAGATATCAGAACTTGCTTCATAAAATTAATTTATTATTTATAATAAATAGAGCAATAATAATACAGAAAATTTCCGCAATACTTTCAGGATCAGATTTCTTATATACAGTATTATCTTTATATTATTATAAATATAGTATGATATATATATATATATATATTTATTATAATATATATTATATTTCGAGTGATATATGGCCTGATAATTCTTGTTTCAGTTACGGTTATTCGAATGATCACTAATATATATGTATAATATATCTATCTATATATATCGTGTTATTATTAATTTTATATAATATATTATATTTTTCACTAGTTAGTGCTAAGGTGTGAGGGATATATATTAATATATCTATATATATTATATATATTATATATATATATATTTTATACCGGATATATTACCTCAGTAAAAATGTCATAATTACTAAAAATACTTTTTAAAATTCTGATAGAGTATTCGTGATATATATTATTATGTTAGGGCACTAAATTATAAATATTATTTTAAAGATAAGAATATTGGCATGGAAAGAATATAACTATGATTTTATGACTATTATTAATATTATATACTATATATATATTTTATATATATATATATATATATATATACATATAATATATTATATATATATTATATATGATATATTAATGGGATGTGCGAATATTTTGTAAGTATTCGGTATTCGGTCTATTCAGCCACAATATCGGTATTCGGCTTTGTGCCGAACTATTCGGGCCGAATATTGAGCTTTTAAACATTAAATTACGTCAACATAATGGAAGTTTATTTCGAAAGTAAAATTGTAAAATTCCTTGAATTATTTTCCGAAATTCTGCAAAATTTGCCAAATTTTTTTGTAGCAATAATGCGAAAATCTTTGTGATTTGTCAGAATCTATAGGAGGCCTATTGACATTTTTTCAATATTACTAAAAATTAGAATTCATTTAGTGATACGGGTTAATGGACAACATGGTAGCTGGTAATAGTAGGGAGAGTGGCTTAGCTATAATTCATTTTTTTATTCACTGTTTGCCAACTATGCATTCACGGATTTCAATATTATGTCAGAAGTCTGTTTAAGATATTTTATTTACTTTTGCAGAAGCATATTGCCTGCTCATTTCACCATTCAGCAACGGCCGCTGCAAAGCTTAAAACTGTACAGATGCAGCTGGAATGTCAAAATCAGCTAAATAATCTCAAAGCGTTCTACAAACCTGAGCAAGAACTTAGATAATGATAAAAGATTGTCTTGAACAAAAAGTTCCCTATCCTTTCCGCTCCTGAATGCAATCAGAAATTGTTGACTGATTTTCTAGTGGCAAAATTATTCCATTTACTTTGAGCATAACATCAATAAAACAAGTATTAACGTGAAGTAGACAGTCGCTCTAGTGATCCCTCCATTTTTAGCAATAAATTCTATTTTAAATAAAGGCAATTAAAAGCAAAAAACCTTCAGTGGAATAATTACACTCGGTGAAGAGCTTTTAAGAAATCAGTAGAAAAAAGACTTTCTAAGTTTCTAGGTGATAAATCTTTTGTGTAGCTACTTTTTTAGATCTGCGATTCAAGCTATTTTTTTACATTGAATCAGATAATCAGTAAAAAATATGGTGTTGAAAGGCATGGAAAGAAAATGGCATGAAAATTTAGCTCCTGACTGTTCTGCTGACGATGATTCACGTAGTTGGGAAAGTGAAGCTGAAGGTTCCTATTTTCACTTCTTTAATGGATTTTGGTTTAAGAATATTTGTGGCATTCAAAAAATCGTCATAGCAGAAAAGAAAGTGATAGTGAAAAAAGAAAAGTCCCATTCTTTCTGACGATGTGATTTATTTGTAGCATAAAGTAAAAGGCTACAAACGGAATTACAGTAAATAAATAAACAAATATAATAAGTTTGCCTACTTTTGACAACTGAAGACGATGATATTTCCGTTCAATTGGTGGAAATCTGAAATATTTTATTGGAAATTTGAAAAAACTAGCAATAAAAATACCTTCAGCTCTACCGCACTAGTCGAAAGTGAAGAGACATATTTTAGAACAGGCAGAAATATTTGTGAGCCACAAGAAATAGGTTAGAGCTTATTCAAATGATGTTTAGTTTAATATTAATATCGTTAACTACGAAACTTTTCAAATTTTTCATTTAATTATTTTTAATATGTAAATGGTTTTGTGATAGGTAAGAAATAGTTATTTGACTTTTTTGTTTTTATTATTTGTTATATCAAGGTGATCTCCATGAAATTTCTTGGACGGGGGTTTCGCAATTGATTATTGATTGCTGATCCAAAAATGTTAATCGGTTTTTGCATATCACATTCGCATTTGTGAGATATTGTTGTGTAACACCAGATTTGTAAGAATTTTTAATGATTTTTACCTTTTTCAAGAGGGTCTATCACAATTATTGGATATCAGGGTTGGCGAGTTTCTTATCAAAAGTGAAAAAATGAAATAAATTTTGAAAAAAAGTGAAAAAAATGACTGAATGCTGAAAAAAAGTGAAAAAAAGTGCTGGAAAATGGGAGACTAAAAATTACATATTTTTGAGAAAACCGTGAAAAGAATTTACAATTTCCATTACTAAAATTCAATGTGACATAACTTATTTACTATAACATGCTATTTACTTAATATTTTGAGATGCTAAGAACTATGAAGTAGGTTTTAAATATAAATAACAGAATATGATAAGTACAACTTATGAATGGTGTTTTAAGAAAAGGTCGATAATATAAAGAAAATGAATAATATCTATTGACTATTATTAAGCTATTATTGAACTAAATTATTATGGTTTCTACGAGATATGAGAAACAAGCTATAATTATAACGAAAATTAAGGTGGCATTTATTTGAATAAAGTTCTTGACATGTTATTAATGGTTGTTTTTTGTTCATTTTTCAAGTCGCGCATCAGTAAAGATGTTTTAGATCGACCAATTCTTTTTTCTAGATGCTGTCTTTTCTGGTAACATTATGAGCACCTTCCAGATTGGCTTGGGCGAAGCTGCTTTCACTAAAAGTCTGGTTTTTTTCTTCGATGAAAACTGATTGCAGGTCTTTCGTTAGGTCGTTGCGATGAGGTGACAGTTTGGTGCTTGCACTTTCCATCTTTGGCTCGTGCTCTCGGTTCTTTTCGATAGCCTTCTTGCGTCAGTTCATATATATAATGCAGAAGATGTTAATTGTTTCTTTTGTCGTGGTCAATTTGTTTTGGTTTTATCGCGGGTCATCTTAGCATTTGTTGTGTGTTCGTTCGTTCGAAGTGTTCTCGCTTTTGCAGCTTCATAATGAGCTTCGGTGGTCCTTTTTTTTGCTGCGTTTCTCTAATTCGTCAAGTAATTGTTGCAATTTGTTATGGATTTAATGTATTTGATGAACGTATTTAAGTGTTATCCATGGAAGGAGGCTTCGAGTTAACGAGAAATAGTGGTAGGTTAAGGTTTTTTTGATGTTAAGCATTTAGCAAATGATGTGCAATGAATATTGTAAGAGATCTTTGTTTAATTGATGACTGTTGCTGTATATTGATAGAATCTTGCATTTCTTGAAATGTGATGTGATAATTGTCTTGGCCTTGGGCTAGTCTGTATTTTGATGGAATATGTTTAGTTGGCACGCATTTGGTTACGATTCATTGGATTTTTTTTATCATATTGACATTTGTTTTGTGAGTATTAAATTTCCCATCTCGCATGAATGGTGTTGTAAGCCTTGAGGATCAGTTCTATTGCACCATAGGACAGTTGAAACTGTTATACAGTCTGTTCCCATCTTCAAAAAGTGGTCAAATTTTTCGAAAAGAACTTTAAATTTCATTATTTGATGTTTTAAATATTTTATTTATACCCTGAAAATTTAAAAATTGGTTAAACAAATTATTTAACCTATGTTTCCCGAGTTCTGTGAGTTTCAATAAATCAGGATGGTATTGTAAGTTATTAATGCACATTTCTAGATCTTTATGTCAAACAGTAATGAACAGGTAATTTTAAATAAGAGTGTATCTCTAAGTAACTGCTACTTGATCTAAAAAAGTGTGAAGATATGAGTGAAGAAAAGTGTAGAGTGTTTGCTTGTTTTAGAAAAAAGTGAAATAAAATATAATCTAGAGATGTGATAAAAAGTGTTAAAATAAATGTATTCAAAAAGTGATAAAATATGAGCTCGATAGCTGTTATACTATATATTATATGTTAATTACGTGTATATCTATGGGAGGAGTTAGTAATATATGGTGTTTGATGGGGTGGGGTTTTGTGGGTAGTTTGAGTGTGTTTTGAGAGTGAGTGTTTTGTGTGTTGCGGTGTGTGGTTGGTTGTGTGGGTTGTGGTGTTGTTGATGTGTGCATCATGTGATGATTATTCCTATTGTTAAGTTATAATATATATATATATATATGTATATATATATATATATATTTATATATATTATTAATATAATATAGTATATAATATATATAATAATATATTAATAATATATTATCTATCAATATATATATAATATTACTACTATATATAATATATATATATATATATATATATATATTATATAATATATAATAATAATATATAATATATATTATTATATATATATATATATATATTATATATAATATATATATATATATATTATATATATAATTGATATAGTGATATATATATATATTTATATATATATATATATTATATATAATATATGAATATATATATATATATATAGGACAGTATATAAGGGAGAGAACAAATCGCAATGATATGATACATGTCTTTGGTAAAGGATATATATTAAAACATATAATACAACTATGAAATAAAGAGTAATATGGGACATACAATGAATGTAAAAGAAGGAATGGGTTTAGTTAATGTAAATCATACCTACGATGGTAGTTAACTTTCTCTGTCGTAGACGATCTACTGTGCATAGGGTCTGGAATTATCCCTCATCAAGCTCAACAATAGTCGGTCATCATATTGATATCCCACTTGCGCTGGTAACGTTTCCTTCATGAGCTTTTTAGATCTTGTGGAACGTTCACTCCTGCTCTCATCACTAGCATCGCCTAGGTTATCCGGTAAATTTTCTTAGGTGAGAATGTAAGTAGTGCAACTTTATATTATTTCTACCATCATGAAAATGAAACTGTCTAGCAGTTCTGTACAATTGTTATGTGGTTCTCTGCTTCTGTTCCCACAAAAATCTGTGCTACATCTAGAATAAAGCATTTCCAGCTTTGCGTCTAACATCAGTCATGTTGTAGCAAAGGCAGAATCACGGGAGGAGTCACGGTAGCGGCATCAAAAATCCCAGCTTTTTCTTTCTCGTCACTCAGACCAGGAACGTTGAGCAATACTATAAGCGGAAGCATTCACATCATGGTCCAGGGCCTTCACAAGAAGTCTTCCATCAAACCAAAAGTTTATTATGTATAAGTAGAGTAAGATGATGTTTCGCCTCTGTAAACAAGTGGTTTCACGTACGATGTTCTGTCACCTGGCGTCAAGGTTCCTCGGTCTCCATTCTCTTTTGGTCCAGTGATCCTTTGCGCCCGGCTGTCCAATGCAGGGAAGCAGGATATTTAGGTGAAACCTGCTTGCTGACCGAACAGAATGTTTACCATTTTGAGGTCGAACCATATTTACCATCCATGGTACCTGATATTGTAGCCTCTCAAACTGTCTTGATTTTTGCATACTCCTCTATCATCCATACCATCCTACTGGAACAGAAGCATACCTTTTGCGTTGTGTAACAAAACACATTTAAAAATGCTCTTGGAAGTGTCAGATAAACAGGTCGCCATTTCGCTGGCATCGTAATAATGCTTGGGAGTCGATAGCGAGTAAGTAGGTTCCAGCAATTCATGCAACACACAAGTTCTCTGACGTGGAGAGCCTCCGCAGCTCTGCTTTCTCTGTTACGATAAAATGTTTTCTTGTGCCATGGTCCAGTAGTCTTTTTCATGCAACCTGAAGCCAAACAGCTCATGTCTTTACTTGCAAATAAATCTCCTTTACAAAGATATCTTCTGTTCACCTTGGGTGAACAATGACGGACCATCCGAACTGTATTTCAGATGGATTGTATGACATCATCCAGGTCAATTGGCATCCATACATGTAGAGATACTAAAGTTACCACATGCTTCCCGAATATCGACCGCGGTCAACTTGCTGGTCTGTAGAGTATATGCGGAAGGGGTAACGTCTATATCAGCACGTGGTGCAGACAACATGAACCAAATTTTGTCATATCTAGAGTATATTGCAAAATAGGGATATCTGTATTGCAAACGAAAAACGGGATGTGACAGCAAATCGAGAACTGGAATAACATTATGGAATCAGCACTCGAACAGTGGAAACCTATATTATTTCGCGTGACAAAAAAGGTACTAAGTCACAATTGCAGAGAATTTTCCACCTTTTTTGTGTTGACCGCAACGTAGGTAGGTTTCTGTGTTTAATATTTTTCCTCCGACACCTAATTTAATGGATGATCCGCGAAGCTCAGATACATTTATGAAAATAACCTACTTCGCCTGGTATTACGGAATAGATCGAAGTGTGATTATTCGGACTCGAATATTTTACAATTCAGAGTTCTCCTGGAGATACTCTCTCACGCACACATCGGTATTCACGGATATTTCGGGCTCTCACTATATTTGGCCATGCACATTCCGCGGTAAATATATTAATATAAAGACTTATCTCTGCGATACTTAGAGTTTAAATATAATTTAAATATTTTAATATATATTCTTTGATGCTGAAGTCAGCAAGTTAATATAGCATGAGAATATATATATAGTAATATGTATATATCGAGTGGATTAATATGAATTTATATGATTTATTCCATATTTAATATAATATATATTATTATACATAGTGTTTATCATGTACATTAGTTATAGTTCTTCGTAAAACAGATTATATTTATTATAATTGTTCCCGATATTATAATATATTCATGAGGGATTTTTATCATATTATTTGATATTATTTAGTAGCTTTATATTTTAGAAGAAAATATGATATAGCAATAATATTCATAGATTAGGTATGCAATACTTAAACGATAGTAGTACTGTATAGAACTAGTATTCTTATCACTCTCACCCTTTTTTCCCCAAGAGCATGAGTAGTAAGGTGACTGCTAAATGCAGTTCAGAAAGAAAAACTCATAAGAATAAGTGACAAAAGACCTAGAGAGGTAGAGCCAGTACATTGATATTATTTAAGCAGAGTGTACGTCGACGTCGACAGAAAATCCGATCCCTAGAAGCTCTTCACGGACTCGTGAGTAGACGAACCCAACTACTGGTAAATTCGATCATGTATCACATGTTTCAATCTCTTGGTCGAGATTGCCAGAGTACCTGGATGGGATGTGGGCCTACGTCCACTCACATACACCTCACCAACACCTCGCATCTCATTCCTATTATGCAACTCACAGTTCTAGTTCATCTGGTCCCTCTGCTCAAACACTACATTTCTGCCATCTCTTCACACATTCGGCTAAGTTAGGTGTGAGACAATCCACACTCTTTTCTCGGTCTACAGCGAGTCGTTCTTCCACCGAACACTACTACCATGAATACATTCCGATTAAGCCAATCAGACTATCTTTAAATCCTTTCCTCAACAACTTCAAGATCTCATACAACATTTCATATTTATGTTCTCTCTGATTTACACGTTTCTTCATACAGCACTTTCAATGGCCAACTCTCCGATGAGTTACATTGTTGTCCAATATGATGTAATCAAATGCTAATCTCACACTAGCAATCCTAACTAGAGAAGACCTATGTCCACTGAACACGAGTGCAACATTATAGATATTAATACCACTTCTTATCATGACATAGTCTTATCACTACTGAGAGTCAAAAAAACACGAGGTAAAAAACATATCCTCATGTAAAGACCTGCTACGGGACAAAGTGCACTGACCTTTCCAAATCGCTCTTTTAGCTATTGTGCAATCAACAGAATTTAACATTCGTCGATCCAGCCACGCTTTTCCTCAGCCATTCCAAGACTCTAACTTTCTACTAGGACACTACTGACTAACGATCTTTGATGGACCTTCCTCATGCAACATTATAACCGACTTGACACATATTTAAGACTCAGACACGGTGTTCATATGGTGCACCACATTCTATACATATTATTTCAGCAACTTGAGAGGACCTGTCCTCACTACACACCATGAGAGTACACTTTACTTACAATTATCTGAGTCGGTTTTATGTTTCTCAGAATCCTTACCTATTCAATAAAACAGGCACACAGTTTGCAAACTCTTTCGTATCCAATTCCCTCGTCAAAGCGCGTTCAGATTTCGCTACCTAGCAAATAATGAACTGAAGATCATAGTCAGCATGCTAATAAATAAGGTTAGGAAGACAGTTTCGAGCCCGTCACAATTGAGGCTCCATATCTATCCTAATTCACTATCGTAGGACATCAATTTCCTAGTCGGACATCCCACGCTTCTTAAATCTATTCATAAACTCCATACGACATAAGATCTGATATAAACAAGAGAGAGAAATATAAGACCTAACTCGATACCTCACTAGCTTTTTTAGCATCCGTAGTAACACCAAAGTCCAAGACCTTCATGACACTTATCTACTATTACATATTACATCCATCGAGCTGTTCCTGCCTCTAGCTTATTGTGCACACATAACTTTTGAGTCCTCGGATTCAGAAGCAATACACGCACACCAATATCTAACTTGAACATAGAGATTAGAATAAGGACCTGCCATATGCAGCTTCACTAGGGTAACACACTATCAGCTTTGCACGCCTCGTTGAGAGTAATCCATAATATGCATAAAGTAAAATCTATTCTTCTTGTGTCTACACGTCATTGATATCTCAACCACTTGGTACTGTTTCAAGTGTATAAGATTATGAACACACAACATCCTCTACCTCGATCCTAATACGCACCATCTGTACTATTATTCACCAATAGTATTACCAACAGATCACTTCGTACTGCACTGCTTTGCGACCCAATATGAAGCAATATATTGTCTTGTCCCTTAACGGAGCACACTCTCAGGAAACCATAAAGATTATTGGTCCTATAGATATTTGCTACAGCTTCCCTCTCGTTCATCTACCCTATAACACCCTTAGTCATTGAAAAGGTACTAGATTATCTCTGTGTCTCCATCGATTTCGTTTGAACGAATCCCTGCCATAAAGTCTATTAAGAAAAAAGCCGCTGCGAAGATGCAAATCAATTCATCCGATCATCGCTCGCCTACATATCTGATCAGGATATCAACTCAGTAATCCTCCGTGTTTTAAATCTCTGATACCTGCAGATACTTAACAATTTTTCTAAATCTACTTCTATCTACTCATTAACCCTCCTCCTTGCTATATAATATATATATCTAATATATATTAATAATATAATAATTATATATATATAAGTGTTATAGAAGCAAAGAGTCGTTAGGAATATATATTGAAGTTATGACTGTTAGGTCGTCTGCATTCTATAATATAGAATAGATTTATAATCATATTGTATAGTGTGAACAATTAGAAAGCAAAGATATGAGTAACCAGCACATTTATGTACTAGGATACTAACTGCATAGACGAGTTTCTTTAATTTATTTAAGGATGAATTATTACAAGGAGAGAGGAAACCCATCCATGCAAAAACAATTTTCCTTCTGTCATATAGGTAGATAATTCCTCTACTTCGTCCTCTGAAAGTTTCCACAAATCACGAATCGCCGCTCACCTAAGAATTCGAATCCCGTGTATTAACCTTCTTATTGGTGCAGTATAATTTAAAGTTTATAGTTTTCTCTTATTTTAGGGTCAGACTGTTGGGTTTAGTTAAACAGCTTATACTGTAAATGACGAATGCGTATGTTCCATTGTTTAATCTAACTAAGCTTCAATTAAGAGAAATGTGTAAATTGTTAGAATTATCTGCGTGGTAAGAAGAGCAAAGAGGTGACCGGATAAAAGATAGATCATACGTAGTGATTTGCAGTGCAAAAACGCATCCAAGAGAGCAAACTCTTGTTGGTTGCACGTCTTTCATTTGACATTTAGAATAGTTATTCTATTTTAAAGATGTCTCGCACAACTGACAATCTAAATATAGATCCTTCATAAACCCGCAAACACCGAATTACGATCTACAATTCATTATAGATTAGTAGAGTAATGCTTCTCTTCGACTCACAATTGATACTGAAAATATTAACAAATCTGACTCTCCGATTCTGCTTTCTAACTCATATATCACAATTATGGACACTACTATGAGGCTTCATTGTCTATCCACTAATAAAATAACGTAGATTCGTAAAGTTTATAAACCGTGATAGGAAATAAGAATAAAGGAAGTAACCACAAAATCAGACATAGTACCTAGTCTGTAAAGTGAAAAACGAAGATAAGACAATTGGATATATCGAAAATTCTATCAGATGTTGTTTCTTGCTGGACATAATGGATAGAAAATAGATTATATTCTCCGCTAGTAGAATATGTTACAATATTTAGGTGTAAAGGGCAAATCTATATATTTTAGTGAGATAATTTATCTAATGTAGAAGATCATCAAAATCAGAAGAGAAAAGGATATCAATAACTTTAAGCGAATTTGTATGAAAAATATATTGAGCTAATGAGAAGGATCCACAATGATAAAGTTGATAAAATATAAGCATATAATTATTTAAAATACAAAGAAAAATTAATTAACGGAAGAAGTGATGAGAAATTATTATGTGACATAAAAATTGGAAGAGAAGTATTCGACCTGAGGTCTTGCAGCTAAGTGGTATTTACTGTAGTGGAAGATATCAGTTGTCTATCATGGTATAGTTGAAGACATTCAACCTTAATCTAAATAGAACATAAATATCAAACTTACTTTATCGTAATTGCGAAATAAGGAGACAGGAACTAGAAGAGATTAAGATGGCACTCTTGATCAATTTATTAAAAGTAGATAATAGTAAAGCACGCAAGACAACTTGCATCATGGATTATGAAGAAAAAATCTAAGAAAAAGTTAATAAGTTTAACCTTGAAAGGATAAAAATCCTTATCACAATCCAGTATGGGTGTATTCAAAATTCAAATGATTTATGCAGAATCGGTAATAACCATTTCGCAAATTCAAGTGTCCCCACAGGAGGTTTAATGATTAAGAGAGATTATTAGAAGAAATATCCATCAAAAGAAGTGATTACAAGATAATATGTAGGCAGAAATGATAGGAGAAGAAAGATATGAGAAAATGAAAAGATCCATACTGTCAGTTCATTAAAAGATAAGATAAAACATACGTGGCCATATGATATTCATTGAGGCTTTTATGACAACTGGTTGTCATCATATATTTGAGGAGAAGAAGGTTCTATTAGCAGTTAATTCTGACAGAAGATATCCAAGCAGCACGCGGAAAAGCATTGACATCTACAAAGGAAGCATTTACTAGTGGCTGTGTAACTAGTATTGTGAAAGATCTCTTCAAAGGTGTTTGTGGTCCTATTTTGTCAACTAAATTAATGCTTGATTGGATTTTTAGCCCAAAAACAGTAGAATATGATGATAGATCTATGCAAAAATTCACATTGCTTGGTGAAAAGGAACGATAATGGACGATGGCATTAGAATAGACATGAGAAATAAATAAAATAGACAAGAAATGTTATCTGCAAACAAAAATGAAAGTAAAAATAATAATGTGAGAGAATTAGGTCATGTAGATTTAGACTATATAGATAAAAGGTCAATAAAAATTTCGTTTGTACAAAGAGAAATCAACCAAAGAATATTATGAGAAATTCACTAAAACTGAGCGAAGTATGGTAGTACTGATACATATTCTAACGGTAATGTGAATATTGTTGAGTGGAACTGATAAGTTTTAGAGTTCAGCTTTTCGTTAGATAAGAGGATAAAAAAATAAGATAATTATAAGGAAGAGAAAAAAACCTTGATTAAAAAATGTAGTTAATAAATACCGTTCAAAATGAATACGGCAGTACCGATTGGATCTCTACGTGGAAGAGCTTTTAGATGTATGTCGAGTTCCGTATGGACTTTGAGGATTTGTTAGAAGGAGAAAATATCTATCAGTGATTTATCACAACTTCAGCTAGCTGTTTTCATGGTCATTGTGTAATATTATCAAGAAACATAAATCACAAGAGAATTATTGTAAAAATTGATTCTAGTTACAGTTGGTCTTCTCAAAAGTATAGTTTGCATGAGTACAGCTACATTCTTAAGAATTCCTCTATGAGTGCAAAATGAAGATAATACTATGTGAGAGTGAGTGTGATCAAAAGAGCATAAAGCTTAATCGAAAGAGTCTTTTAGCAACGGTTTTATGTTGAGATATAGAATGCTTGAGGTTTTACTTCCTCTTAAAAGAACTGTCCTGGAAGTATTGAGGTATAAGTAAACCATTATCTCCAAAATAGTTGCAAATTTTAAGTGCTGGCAAGAAGAAATTAGCTGTACTGATGCAAATGGGTTTGTTGACCCTAACACTCATCATTTAGATCTTTTGGAGAAACGTGTGGGTTTTACCCATTTCAAATATGGGATAAGAAGATAATTGGTTGGTATATAGAGATTTTAATGAGAAAGATATTGCATTCAGAAACGTTGTGTTGACAGGTCTACAAATATCATAAGTCTAGAGAAATGACATTAAACGAAGATATTTCTAGAGATTACTAAATAAAATGACTATTCGATGAAATGTTGAAGGAGAACACCATATTGAGTTAAGCGATACGGGAGAAAGTATATATAAGAGAAGGAGAAATAGAATGGGAGACCTGCGGAGGTTGTCGCCAGATTAGAAACATGGTCTGAAAACGGGACTAATTAGGAGAAATTATGTGGAAGTCATCCCGAACTTGTTTCTTTCCCAAGGAGGATGAGGAAAGAAGTGTGAGGTGCATCCTGAGACACAGGAATATAGATGGAGGAGGTGATGGGCCTACAATACAAACTTAAAGACGAATCCAGTGTGAAGATGAATAGAAATCTAACAGATCAGAAGATACAAAAGATCCATTCCCAACAAAGAAACTTTAAATGAAAGGTATATATGTTGAGAAAAAATAATGGAGAAAAGTATATTTCAATATTAGTAGAGGAAAGCACAGTAAAAATTATATAATGAAATTTAACGTCATAGATTGGAGTGGTGAGATATTGTCTCGCCATGAGATGGACTTTGAAGATTATGTAAGATTTACTAAAAGTGTGAATGATGGTAGTAAAACGAATAGGACCAGGCAAAGAGAAAATATGAGGCTTGCAGAGTCAGATAGTAGCATTAGAATTGAGAGAAGCCAGAGAATTGTAGTCGGATAGGTTTCGCGAGCAAAGAATAAGGAAGCAAACAAAGAGCAGAATTAAGAAGTTGTGTATAGAAATAAGTGAGTTTATGAGTATGCACGATAGAATTAGGGACACAACAGGTCTCTATATAACAATGGTTACTCAAATGGCTTCAAGTCAGTTATTACACATGTCAGAAAGAAAGTCTATCATTAACAGCAAAAGTTAAATTAAAAAACAAAAGAATCGATACATTGATAATGCTACTAGTTGTAATGTAAAAAATCAAAAAACAAAATAATACTCAGAGGAGATAAAAAATGGTAATTAAAATATCTTGATAAGCTCATTGAGTGGTCCTTGTATGAGGATACAATGAAGAAAAGGCTTTTGTAACTGATCTACATCCGTGTTCAGTGTGAAATAATGAATATTATGCATGACATATGGTGCTTTTTACGATGTGATAGTAGAAAAGAGTGCGATATAAAGAGAGTACCTCCAGAAGAAAAAGTTAGAAAGCTTCAGATAATGAGCTGTATAACAAGCTCACTTATAGAAGAAGAAAATTCAGAGACGTGATGGTAATAGTAAGGAAACTAGGAAAGCCGTTATACAGAATGAAACATGCTGCAGTAAGGACGCTATGAAGAGTGAGAATATTGAAAACCTAGAGTATTGCTGAGGTTATCAAGGAGTAAGAACTGAGAAATCTCTACGAAGTAATTATACCTGGAAGAATAAAGAGACAACTCGCAGATATAAGTGAAAGTGTACACCAGTGTCAAAACAGACATTTGTGCACTTAGCGGAGGGATGCCATGAGAAATGGATATAGAGTCGGTTGAAAGATAGGCTTTAATAGACAATAAAGAGATATAAAGTACGTAAATATGAAAGAGTGAGGATGTGATAAAAGGAGATAGCTTTCAGTGAATATGAGTGTTCAGGACTGATGAAAGGTTGGATCATGAAAAGAAGGAAGTCATCCTCTCGTAAATCACAAAAGAGATATTTGATTGAATATAGAAAATATATGGTTCTGTCCTGAATGAAAACCATATAGAAGAACGAAAATCAGGCATACATCACGCTTATCTATCAAAAAAGATGGAAATAGAAATTTATATGATCCATTCATATATTTGAATAAAAATAGATACTGTGGACAGACGTTCTAGATATCACTTCGTCCTCCAATATGACCAATAGCCTACCCATGCAAGTGAATAAATTCATACATATTACTTCAACAAAATATGGAAAGTAGTCGAGGATATGTAGCACACTCATTAATCTTATTACGCATTAAAAAGATAATAATGATGAAAACTAAGAAACATTCGATCAGAATTAGGATAGATCGTTCCTACTAGGCATGAAATCGGATATTCTTATTATGATTCAAAGTCCTAATTTACAACATTAGTATCGATTTAAAGGCGGCAGAGTCCCACAAATTACGAATTAAATTTAAAATATCGATGTTAGTCCTGGTAGAGTAAATAAAGTGAAAAAAGCAAGTTCATTGTTTCACATTTTTATAGTAATTCGAAGTAAAAAATGGAGGAAATTGAAGAAACGCAAATATTCTATCACCTGTAAGGTAAGATTCTTCTCATAAAATCTAGTAGGAGAGTGAAATGCCGTGTTGATCACAGCACTTTCAGTCACTTTTTCTATCAACTGACTACTTTGTTGGAAGGTGCACATAAGCGATTAATACAGTGAAATCTTGGATATATTTTTCTGAGAACTACAGAACTTTTCAAAAAGGATCGGAATACTTACATCTTCTACTCATATAGTGAACGCACATTTGTTTTAGTGATAAGAAATAAGCTAGAATTCACAGATACCATAGAAAACGTATCCCATCCAATGAATAGTGTGTGAAGATTCTACTTATAGAATTACGAAAATAGGTAGAAAGACAAAAAAGTCAACACATAGGCAAACACCACATCTGACATGAGAGGAGGAGTGAAATCGAGAGTGTTTCGTGAGAATCTTTCAGACGGGAAACAAATTTAGACAGATAACAAATTATGAGAGAATGTGTAGAAAGATGAGTCACACAATGTGTCAATCATTGTTTTTTATATATGTATATCAATTTTTAAATTTGCAAAGAATAAAGGAGAAGAAAGAAATAGATAAACAACCGTCCAAGAACTCAATGTTCAGTGTTTAATACTATGTAAGTATAAAACTATATTAAATAATTAATATTTCCTGCAAACCATTTACATAATTTAAAATAATTAAATTAAAATTATGCAATGCATGAGTCTATATAAATTGTTCTTAAGAAGTATATATGTAGTGGAAAATATCCATTTAACCTCAAGACTTACTCCAATTTTTTGAACTCTAAAACTCTTGAGCACCTTTATAATTTAAGTTTACTTCTCTCTTTGGTTGTGTTTAGGTCACAACTTATGATTTATAATGATATCACTCCATGTGTAAATCTAAAAATTCTCTTTTCATCCTTCTGAGCTTGGTAGTACTTGTGAACGCTAAGAACAGTAGGGATTATAATAATTTGATACTAATTTAATACTTCGATAATGCATAAAAATAAACGATCTCAAATAAATATGTGTTCTGCGGTCTAGCACTATTTGACAGCGAAACACCATATCATAAAAGAGCAATCAATCCTTGCAATGTGCATGCTAGACAATATCTAAATATAATCAATTTCTAGTATCTGAAATTGTTAAAGCATATACACGATCGTAGAGTAAACGCCACTATAATTCACTAACGATCAGAACATACATTCGGTGAATAAATACTACATTCCGTGTAATCAATAGAATATACTTTCATCAATTACTCATTACTCATACAACTTCATTAGTTACTCATATTGCTACGATTGGATTTTAGAAGCGAGTCATATTATTCTTTATGAGCATACATATAACAGGTAATAGAAATTGTAGAGCACATCCTCATAACCGATCAGCATGACTTTGCCAAACAATTTCGAAACTACTTGCTTATCAGTAGAATTACAGACCAAAAGAATATAACTTTGCAATATAGCTCATCTTTTCTCTGTTACCATTCACTCATAAAACAACTATATTTACGGTCATGCACAGTTATTCATAATGATCATTCTTAATAAAAATCATGACTACGAAACTAGTAAAAGATCTAATACAAAATATAATTCAACAAAAAAAATCTATATATTTATCTAAACAATAAAAAACTACAAAGATCAATTCTAACTCTCTCTACTCGCTCCCTAACCCTCTCCACACCGCACGTGTTACATCTCATTCCCACTTCAATTCATTTTATCAAAGTGGTCGTTTATTTAATTCCTTCAGGAATGAAAACAAAAAATGTAATGATAGAATATTATTGCTATAAATTCAGATATGGCATAGTAACCTAGAGACTACTGGTCTTGGATTATAGATATGCCTAGAAAATCTGCCAGTTCATATCTACATTTGCCATTTTTTTATTTTTTTAGACAAGAATAACTCGACCACAGCTCAACTGGCAGTGTAAGCAATTATTTGAAAATAAACCTTTGGCATGATTTGTTTAAATATTTGTTTATAGTACTATCTACAAAACTGAAATAAACTGTTCAATATATAAATGAAGTAACCATTTTAAGAAGTCGATTTGATAATGCGTGGGTGAATAGAGAATTATAGACAGATAATAGGGAAAAACATAATGATTAATATTAGTTATCAAATATTTAAAAAAACAAATTTATATAGTTCATATAAACTACACTTCTCAGAGAAAGTAGAAACCTGGTATATTACACAATTTTATTGCACTCAACGATGAAACAGTACAAGCATGTAACATGAAAGCATACTACAATTAATGCATGATATTAATAAAGTATATATGAGGCGAGAAGACTCGTAAAAAGAGCTGAAAATAATCATGATTATTTTCATGATGAATTACACTCACAATTTCATGAGCATATATTAAGAAATAAATATAATATGTTTAAACACAGATTCAAATTTTTCTCCAAATTCATCTTTTATAATAATCAGAGTTTATTATGAATAACTAATTGCCACAAACTAAATTGTTAACATAAAATAAGAAATTGATATTTTAATGAAGTTGCTGAGTGTCAATTAATCATTTACCGAAACCCATCTTGACATACATATAGTTTTTTTTGTTATTTAACCATTTTTACGATATAACTTTAATGAATTATCTAATTTTCTTGTAATCCTGTTCTAGCCTTTGGTGTGCACAATTTTATTGACAGTGATAACATTCTGTATCAATAAATCTACAAGAATTCAAAAATTAGCTAAAATATAAACTCAAGCATCATCAAAAACTAATAAGGGCTATATATTTAAATTTATCACAATATACTATACTATAGCGAGAGAAAAAAAAATACTTAAAACTTATGGCTTAATTTTTCCTTCTAGTGAGCGAATATTGACAAGAATTATATAAAGTCAACTGAATTTAAAATGATTACTTTTTTTACCTTAATCCGCTCTCTAATGAACAGTAAAAATTATTATTTATAAAGAATGGTGATAATCATATATGAATTATTCTACTAAATTTATTCCGAATATTTCGGTGTAAAATAGCGCTATGAAGTGATATAGATATAAATTCGTTATATCATAATTATGATTCTTTTAGACTCATCTATTAGACCACAGAAAGATTTACATTATATGCCGGGTTGGAAATAACTGTTCCAATAGTATTCATCATCACTAATCCCTGAAAGCTTCAATTTACTAGACTACGTGAATCTGGCATTCTCGCCTACTCATATACCAGTCTGTGAGAAAAATGAAGCAACGCTGAGAATAATATAATAATTACTTAACTTTACAATAAAGTAGCATAGAAGAATAAGAATATATATATTAATTCTTTTATGAAGACGTAATTTATTTATATTGCTTATGAGTATAAGTTTAGTTACTTATAATTATTATTAGTACTGTATCATCATAATTCAGCATCAAACATCTTATACTATACATCACTTTGTATGATTATCAATAGAAATAAACTAACTATAACAAACAGTGTAGTTATCTGAAAAATGATATATATATATAATATATTATAGATATAATATATATACACATATTAAATCTATTAATATTAAAATAATATTAATATATATTAATTAATTAATATATATATAATATATATATAAGAATATAATATTATAAAATTATATATATATATTAATATATAATATACTAGTAATTATATAATATTTATTATTAATATATTAATATAATATCATTAAATTACTTATTTTCTCACAAAAGACGGGTGATATAGTAGTAATAAATGCAAATCGATAAAATGAAAAGCATAAGTAATATGACAAAATTCGAAATAAGAAAGCCCAGCACTATTATATTATATTATATATATAATATATTATTAATATATAATATTATATAATATAAATATATATAATATATATAATATAATATTATTATATATAAATATAGTATATATATTATATATATATATATATAATTAATATATATATACTATATATATATATATTAATTAAGTTAAATTAATATATATATATATATATTATATAATAATATTAACATATAAAACAGTAACAAAGTTATGATTTAAAAGTAAGTAATCTTCTTAAATGAACTTATGGTTTATTAAATATAAATAACATATAAATTTTTTATTCGACTAATAGTATAGTTCTTACGAAATATATCGAAACTCCATTTCATACATAGAAAATAAAGGAAATGAATGTTTATAGTGATCAAATACAAAAAAAAGATTATGTTAAGCAATATCTTAATAATTAATAAATATATTAATATATATTATATTTTGTGAGTAGTAGTAATTTTATTAGTAGTTTTAATTATATAGGGCAATTCGATAATATTGATAGAAGATCCGCATGACGATAAGTGGTCTAGTACTGTATAGTATTGTAAAATCTATATACGTGGATATATAATTTATTTATAATTAGCAACGATCTCTCACTATAGGATTAATATGAGGATGATATTGTAAGGGGTACTTAACCTACTATGAACTATGTGTCATATATCCTATACTTAATTATTATATTAATACGCAGTATTAATCACCGATATTATATATATTATTGTGTTATGCACCCTATGCCTCATTTATATGGAATATGTTTAAAGTAGAATAATAAAGTAAAAGATTAAAAATATTAATATATATAATATAATATATTAATTATTATATATATAATAATATATATATGATATTAATATTATATATTAATATATAATATAATTATATATATAATATATATATATATATTAATTATATTAAATTAATATACATTAAAACTAATATAATTACTATCGTCATATACTATTCACTGGCATTAGAATAAGTGACTCTGATAGCCGAGTTTTAAGACTTGATAACATAATAGTGAATCTTAATCTAATTTATATATGTTATTTTAGTTCTGTATTTCGTTTATAGTAGTAAATTAACCTTATATAACCTAACCAACATTATATAAAAAAGCTAACCTTTTCTCAAGGTCATTGATTCATATGCATTTTATATATACATAATTCTCAATTATGATGTTTACTATAAGTGATACTATTCTTAATGATATATTATATATGTGTATTGTATCACTTCATAATTATCCACATTATGTTCTCATAGTAGATTTTGAGATTAGGGAAAATCTTATAGATATATTATTCAGATATCAGATAATTTTGCGATGAGATTACCGTCATTATGCTGTTGATGAGTGTATTAATAGTGTATTGTATAATTTATAAAATCAGAATAAGAATATTAAATTAGAGTATGCGAATTATAAAATTAATAATTTAGTAATAGCTACATGTTAATACTTATATATATCATATTGTGTAATATTTTTACTTACAAGAGATATATTTATAAAGATTTTTGAGATGAATTATGAGGTACTTAGGTGAATATGAGTCAATATAAATAAGTATTAAAGATTGTACCTAAGATACATAAACTGCTTTGTTCATCTACGCATAGTATATCATGCTCTTAATCAACAACAAAAACCAGAGAATATTGACAAGCAGGAAAGTCCCTACTTGAAGTAAGTGAAACCAAGTCTAGGACTTTCTTCATTCGTTAATAAATTTGAAATATTATTTTGAGGAGTCTGCTGACACTCAGAAGTTATCCAAGTCTCAAATTCAATTATTAAAATGTATCATTTTAAATCATGTGAGTATGGTAAAATTTTAATACGAATAAAATATTAATTGAATTATTTTCATTCAATATACTTATTTTATATAGGCATTTCTGCCAAAATGTTTGGAATGTTGATTTGAAATTTTAAATATATCTTTCCAAATGTTTTGATTTCATTTTAAACTACAATGATGTAGTGGTGAAAAAAATCTCTTTATTTTGTTGCAATACGAGTGATACACCAAGTTTTCCTATTTTTATAAAACGTTTATTAAATAAATTGTAGAAATTAATCTAATTGCAGCAACTCACTATAACTTTCGTGATCATAAAAGAAATTTATATTTAACCTCAGACATTGCTATAGATACATCTGATATAACAAGAAAATGAATTGGTGCTTCGAGATGTATTATAGTCAAAAATATTAACCTCGACTTGATAGAAAAATAGAATGAAAAAAAAAACAGCAGTATATATAATGACAAATACAAACTTAGCATTAATTATGATAATAATCACCTTATTAAGATAAGAATTAGATAGATAATATTATTGAAATAAATACTACTCAAATTTAAAAAATATTCACATTGTTATTCATTATCTAATAAAATACATTCAAGTTATTCATCGAAAAACTTACTGATGCAGACCTCAATTTTAGAGAGTAGAATATTAAACTATTGAATCCTACATTAATAACATCATAATAATAATATAGCTCCTCTTTCGATGAAGATTAGGAGGTGCGATTAATTATGTGCCTTTGCAAGCACTAAATAATTAAATGAAAACCTTGGGCCATTTATCATTTGCTACCATAATAAGCTATTGTATATGTGTATTCTTCATCTGTGTAGCTAAGCATCTATCCATGTTATTGTCGTTAATGCACCTCATTACGTCCTCTCATCAGATAATATATGCAAATATTTGAATTTATCTTTTGCTATACTACTGTGATTAACTGTCTTTCATATGAGGATTAGAGAGAGTTAGTGTCTTTGTAAGAGAAGGTGAAATGTATGTTCAACAATACTGCAATCAATATGGAAGCCAAAGTTTTGGGCAATAGACAACTGTAGAATTGGTAAGTTCGTTTACAATAGTGGCTCTAGAGTACTAACTTAACCATTTAAGGACGAGCAGTGTATGGTTAGTCAAACGTGAGGTATTGCAGATAAGCAGGCTTCCACTCTTATAATCTTTTTTTTTTTTACATGAGCGTATTTCTTTTCGTCCAATATTTCCAATTTTAAATTGACAATATTATCTAGAAGTTGGTTTAACCGTGCGTAGATGCCATTACCTTGTGGGGGTATTCAGCTGAGACTGTAAGTAAAATATTACCTATATTAAAACTTTTAATTTAGTTATTTTTTTTACATTTATTTGTCACGGCACGATTCAACGGGTCAATTAAACTCTATTACAAGGAGGTGGTGTTATGAACCCCTCATAAGAAAATTCATCTAACATCAAATTGTACTACGATGTATAGCAACTAGAACCAGGCTTATAAACTGAGGTGAATATGATACATTATCTAAACAATTTGTGATAGGGAAATCACACAAAGAATCATTATAGGTAGCATGAATTTTTCACCACGTACTGAAAGGTAGGCTCGAGAACTATTTGTATACAGAAACCAACAGAGCCATGAAGTAACTATGATGAATCTTAAGAATTTACTATAATGTGCGATAATTATCAATAATACATGTTACACGCACCAATACAGTCTATACTCTTATTTAATAACGAAATGAGACGTTCTGATTAAAAGCAGGAAGTGTTGTGTGATCGATCTGTGCAGGATGAATAGTTATTACTATCGACACTTGACTATAGCATATCATAAGAGTACCTTATTAATAAAAGGTAGATAATATGCATTACTAACAAACTCTAGCCGCAATATATATAGTAAGGTAATATGAAACAGTAAAGTATTATGAGATAAAATTATTAATTATGACTTCTTTTGCCTATTGAGTACTTCAGGATACTTCATATCCAAAAGCACTACGGGATGAATACCAGAGTCCACCCCAATATATTAAGAAGAGCAGTTATATGCTATACAAAGTGCTGAGTAATAAGACAATCTTAGTGTATGACTTGAATAGTACTGATAAAAGTAAAAAATAGGTTTGACAGGTCTAAGAGCACTGGGAGACCTTTCTTTTCAGAAACTTTGTCAATAATTGGATTGTTTCGTAAAACCTTCACTATTTATTGCTCATAACAACCTAGTTTTGGTTAGTAAGATAAAGTGAATGCCATATACTTTAATGATAATATATTATTAAATTATGTCAATACTAAAAGTAGACGAATAATATCAGTCGTTAAAAGTAGATATAGAGAAAGTTCGAGGAACTTAAACAAGTAATCGCTGTCGGGCGTATGACGAAGATAATATTTAAAAATTATTTCTAACAAGCTTTGGTGAAACTCTAACTCAACAAATACATTATGTAAAATTCTACAGTATACACGATGAATATAGATAATCGGAAAAGATTATAGACGATAAGAGCTATTTCTTGACAGTAAATATATAAGTGAGCAGAATTGAAAATGAATATTAATAAATAATGAATAGGGGTTATCGTAAGTCACCGTCATTATGATGGTATAATTGAATTATGAATGTTGCAGTGTAGAATCCATCTAAGTTGACATAATTCTACTGAAATAAAATACTAGGGATGATTAAAAACTATGAAGTCTTTGTAAAAGTCAACATTCAGTTAATGACGATGAAAAAAGCAAAGGGTGAGCATCCTATTCGTAATGAGAAATAGGCGCAATTGAACACATGTATGAATAAATTATATAAGAATAGCTAGCTATAAAGATCAGTTAAAAACAAAGATCAAAGAGAGAAAAGAGAGGGGCTGCACGAGGAAAGAGAGATACTCGTAGTCATAATCTCGTTCTCTTCATATGTACTTAAGTTAGCCTTAGAGGTATATGTATAGATCAAATCAGACTCACTCACACAATTCTATTTCACATATGTTCCTAAGGCGAAAACAATAGACTTAGTACCTTTCTTTTACAATAGGAAGTCCATGACTATTCGGTGCGAGTTAGGAGAGCATCGCGACCAAGACGCCCGTGCAACGACACGTCTGGAATTGAAGGAAGAAGGAAATGAGGATTCCAGATTATCTAGGGCTAAAGAATTGAGACGTTGAATGAAATTGAGTAGTGCGAGATAAAATTAGAAAGCACATAGGTCAAGTCTCATAACGCAAAGATTTTAGTTTTAAGAAGATCAAGCATATTCACTGACTGTATTTCAGAATAGTTAGTACATATGCAAACGTTTCCAACAAACTCGAAGGTGAGAATTGATTGAGTTCTAGTATTAAGTAGTCTATAATAGAAACTATAGTTTAGATTACGAGGGTGATGCAAGGGTCATCCATTGGAAGCGACACCGAGTTATCAGAGATAACTCGGATGGAGAATATGACACACGCGAGGCTGCGACCCGTTACTTCCTAACGTTCATCTTAGATAAACCGCGAGGCAGCATAGCCACACGCGAAGACTCAAATGTGACACACAATCTTAGCAGCAAAAAGTCAATAGGACAACTGGCGAGGAAAGGAGGAAGAGGGAATGGCGCAGTAAGTTTTTATTTCGTTTAGCGTCCATATGTAAGTTTGTGCTTTATAGTAAGAGTTATGGAGGTCTTCAATATGTTTGATACGAATGTTATGTAATGTATTGAAATGAAATATTTATTAAAATATTGAAATTAAGAGATAGTTATGTCATAATATACAGATGACACGATTAAAGATTTAAAAGGAATAAAAATATTTATCGCAATAGACGAATAACTTAGCCAGGTATAAATAAGGCATATGAAGGCTCTTTATATGAAAACATAGATTTTTAAGATTAAGATTATGCAATTTCAGTTTTGTAAAAAATTATGATCTCAAAGTAAGAATCAAACAAGTCATTATTGTACTAACAATAAGGTTAAGGAACTAAAAATGAGGGTCAGTCTGAGACACCGCAAGAAAATTACTCAATGTTTATGTCATCTTGTTAAAGTTCTATTTTCGCGCCTTGGTGAGCACTTTTTACTATTTCACAAGATTATGAAATCCAGCTAACTGAATTTTCTATATGTGACTAGATTTAAATTCTTATCTCACCGTTGATTGTACATTAGCAACTGATTCTGACTGTACTACTGATTTGTTCAGTCATTGTTTGAAATTGGTATAATGTTTTAAAAATAATATTAATTCACCATACTTCCTATTTTATAATCGTGCGTTATTACATGCTATTATCACCAAAGAGACTGCTCTAGCACCAACTTGTGGTCATCCTATTTAGCTATTAAAGAAAAGCATGACTATCATGCGTCATATCAATTGAAATTAACAATTAGTTATATAGCAATGTATAGTAGGAGTTTAGGAAGAAATATATAACGTGACCTTTGCTGCTATTTGGTGTATGTATGAAGTAAAAAGAAAAAATAGATGCGATCTAGCATGTGCTATCACACAATTTTAAGTCTATTATAATAGCCTACTCTCGGACAATGGCTTTGGATTTAGTCCAGGATCATGATTCGAGACATCCGATAAAACTTATGTATAATTATATGCGTTTCTTATGACGATAGGTGAGATGAATAAAAATTTTAGTGAAACAACATTTCACTTTTCGATAGAATTAGTTTTCATGTTTTATTGTATATTCGATTTATTAGTATTTTATTTGATTAGTCAGTATTGCAATTTATTCTTGTTAATACTTTAGACTGTAGACGCTACATACTTTATTAAAGTATTACCACGCATTAACTTACGAGAGAAATTTCGTTGCTCTGTGCATCATTAATAAGCTGAGATCGAATTTAGACAACTCATTAGATGAAATATTGCACTAACAGAGAGAAAATGACTTTTAGTGTCCACAGTATATTGTAGATGATTCTCATAAAGTGTTTCGGAAATGATTGAGCTATGCCGAGGTATGGTAGGTTGAAGATTCAGAATGCAGAGGAGAAAGTCTAAACCTATCTGAGAATTTAGTTTATAGAGTAGGATATAATCGAGAGAATGTTGTGGTACAGTAGTGTACATCACGGAGATATGATACGTAAGGTCTTAGTAATTATTTATATGAAAGTAGATGTATCTCATATTAGTGTATAGATAACCATACGGCTTATAGACGAATGTTCTTCTTTAATGATTCGTGTTGGATGCGACGATAAGTATCCACGATAGAATATTCGTGTGTATGTTATTTTATAGAGTTTATCATCTTTGTATATTAAAGTATTGTTGAGAATATGACTTCGGCATAAGTTCCCTTACCAACTTTAAAAGTTTTATTTGATTAAATATATTAGGATCACTCAACCAAAAAATGTGCAATTTGTTCTGTTGACTTATAACTATTATGATTTAATCACACAACGTTACTATAAAAAAGATATAAGAGTACCTATCGACTAGTTAAATTATTAAAGAGCATGCAAAAGGAGAGAGATAGAATAGGAAGAAACTCTCAAGGAGAGAAGTCTAGTAGGAGATAATTCCTACAAAGCATGAAAAGCTGAATGAATAAACTCATACGTTTGTATATCGTGAATTTAGCAGAACAAGTAGCTATGAATACATTTAACTCAATCTATTCTCGTTATGTTAATGATAACTAGTAAGAGAATAATGATCATCACATACAGACATTTTGCTAGATCCTCAATCTGTACCCTAGTCTTCAAAAACTTTACGTTAAATATGATTTCCGTCAAGCATTGTTTCCATACGCAGAATGCTGTTTTCCCTTTCTCACTTGTAATGAGATATGCAATTTTGTATTCATATTGCTTCACAACATATCGGAGTTTTATCAGAAACTACTCTTTCTAAAACCTTCGATTATGTTAAAATGATTTAAGAACATAATCAAGTATTAAAAGGTCTCTTAGTGCTACACATTATTTAGAACGTTAAGAGAACTGAGTAACGATGAAAAAGGTCTTAGCAGTTTAGGACAATCACATGGTTCAGACAATTCACAGACAGTCAAAAGAGATTTTCCCTATTAACGGGTTAGAGTTAAAGTACGCACAGGGTTGAACTGTATATCGTCACCATGCTGTCCATCACGTTATGCAGTACAGCACACAGAGTCATCGGACTTTTCGCAACGCTGTCGACATGTCGACAATATATAAGCCTTTCACTCACCTCTTTTTGAATTTCTAACTTGGACAACAAGAGTCTTTCCTAAACATCTATCCACACAATCAAAAACACTATCACGCTCGACTGGGAACACTCCACGGGTCTCCACGACACCTTTCTCCTAAAGCCACCCCGTACACGAAACAACTCAACTTCCTATATTCCTTTGACAAAGCATTCAGACTCACGTCACTATCCCATTCTTACATTTACTTCTATCACTCATAAACACCAAATATACTCTCCAATCTCAGAAGTCATCCACACACACATCTTCTATGCAAAAGTAACCACTCAATACACACATCTCTGAGGTCACACTGCATTGGCCAAGTGTGTTGGTTCAGTTCAATTTATCTACACATACACAGGGATCTATTATCTCCGTCATTACCTTTCTTGTAATCACATGATCTCTTTGAACTCATTCTTTTACCGAAGGTAACTATACTACATCTCATACCGTTATGTAGATAACAGCAGCCTTCTTTAATCCATTCCCATACACCCTGCCACTAACAATGAGGAATTTCACACCCTTTCATCTGTACCAAACTTTACAAATCACATACTCCACGTCAACATACTATCAGCGAGACACACACACCAACAACTATTCCTAACCACACACACCACAGCCTCGATCCGAACCTGGTCAACCTACACCAACAGACTACCCTTCATTTCATCTTCACACAATACACCCAACACCTAAGCTATCACACGTATCACACACCCTAGACATCCACACCACACCATCCAACACTACCTTACAGGATCCGATCTCCCTATCTTCTCGGACCCACATCTTACTCCCAACCGTAACCCACAGCTAATCCTACACTTCAAGCAAATGTTCAACTCACTACACACTATTTGCGAATCTAGCTTACCCATCCCGACGCGAGGCAACACAACCAATTTCTCCACTTCTTACTATAGGACCTCGGCAGGTCCTGTACACACCCGTTTACTCTCTCGAAATACGTTCTATGAACAAGCGCTCCAACACACTCAACACACAACACCCCTACCCATCAGTACACATCACACTACACACAACAACTCTTCCTATCACCACAGAAAAAACCACACACATTACAGACCACACTAACTAGCCACCAACACATCACCATTTTCACTATCTTGATACTCCTCCTAACCCAACAAAAATCCACAGACGCTTACTACCATCTTCTAATCACTATCCAACAACTATTCTTCACATCATCTTTGCACCACGACATTCACACACCACACACCATCATTAACAACGACAGCAGTACGACATCTTTTCCCACTACACATTCCACTAACCACACACAACACACAAACACACACACTACACTACTATAGTACACTATTTACACATCTCTACCAAATCATCAATCTACACACTACACACACACACACACACTCTATGCTAGATAGATGCTTACACTCACACGCAGCTACACACACACACCACACACACACAACACACTACACCACACAACACACACACACGAGCACAACCACACACTACTTGACATCACTCTCCTTTCCTACTCCCTCCCTCCTCCGCCCATTTTCCTCTTTCCTGCTTGTTTCTCTCTCTTTAATCATCTTACTATTCTCCTGATATCCATTGGGGTCTACGCTCTCCAAACAATTCTGAACGTGACATTATTAAAAACTTTACTGGTGGCTTTCTGCCCAAAGCTACTATAACTCATTGAAAAAATCTCTTTCTCATTATATATATATATTATTTTTACTTTGTTAAAAAGTTCTTTTATTAATTAGCAACAAGTACATCCAATGGGAAAATCAATTCTAGTAACTTATTAGTAATAGTATAATATTATCCCAATCTATAAAACACCAATACTGGCATAAGTCACTATTAAACGATAACAAGTACTTGTAAGACCATCACCCTTCACCATACAACAATTTACCCTCTATTCCATACACGAGAACTATGTCACAACTACACTACTCAAAAAATATACAAAACATTCTTCCCAATAAGGCCATCAAACTGTAGAGGAAAAATACTCCACCTACGATTTGTTCGTATTATCGACTAAAAAACAACATTATTTTTAAAAGGTCTTAAATTCTTCTCTAAAATATACAATTTATGTAAAAACCTACTGTCTTTTGTAGCAGTTTCAGCATCCGTCACGTCTCTCAAAAATTTTTTTATCTTCTTCTGCTTTTATCCTTTCTTCTAACGGTTCTGCTTAACTTCAATTGAAGAGTTTTCACCATCTCAACAAGAAAGTTTTTGTTAAACTAGAAGTCGCTCTATTATTTATCACTTTTATCTCAATGCATTCGTGTCTAGTTATTTTCTCTGGTCTTTCATTAAACGGCCTGTCAACACGTTAGTCAGCATCCAGCCATCATTCTTCCACGCTTCCTCAAATTCTCGAAACGTACACTTATTCAATTCAATCAACAACACATGATAAGCAAGAGATATCACTGTCCTGCCAAAACAAAGAGTAAGCTGAGACTCTGCATTTTGCATCCGTGACAGCAATTTTCGCTGACAATAACACCATTAAAATACACTATTGTTAGAGTAGTGGATCCATCTTCTCCATTACATATCATTATCGGATAAAAGTATCTTTTAAGAACAAGTACTATAAACTAAATCTTGTTCAAAAAATCAATAAATAAGCGCGTTTGCAATAACATGAATGATCTTATGCTGGCTCGGTAAACTTGTTTTTAATCTCCAAATTCATCACTAAATATCTACTCACATATATCCGTCATTTTGAGAATGTCAGGTCCATTCTGTCCACTGAAATCAAATTTATTGGCGGCGCCAAAAATAAACTGATCCATTTTTTCATATCTCCTTTGTGATTTGCTTCGAGTTTTTCTTTCTTTAAGTCACTTATGACTAGCAAAAAACAGGCACACTGATGGAAAATGACTAAAAAAAATTTTATCACTTCTCAACCTACGTACTTATCCCAACCAGAACTAAAAAACCTATCCAGTAACCGATACATCATAATTCAAAACACACTTCCCAACGGGAACTCACGATATTGTTTGAGTGTAGTCCTTTTAAACTGTCATCGTCCCACACACATACCAAATGTCATTCATTCAGACACAATGATCGCGTTCGGAAGCTCTGTAGTATGAACTTCTCGCTTAAATCCCTTATGACGATGATATATAACAAGGATATCATTTCTTCAATATCTTCATGATCGAGGATCTCTCCAACAAACTTTACACGAATACTCTGACTGGAAAATATAGGTAATTTGAAGATCTTTCTTAAACGCTTTTCTTCCTTTAAGAGAATTTCAAACTTTTTGGTGTCTCTTTGAATACAAAACGAAATTTTTATGATCCTTTTCTTATTGTATCATTGATGCTTTTCCTATTCTCCCGACATTTACTTTGTTGCAGATAAGTTCATTAGTTGTTTCTACTTTCTTTTTTTCTGATGTTATTTTCTCATGTCCACTTCCTACGATTTATCCTTTTTAACTTATGATTTATTAGCGGTCGTTCCTATCGTCCTCCTTTTCCACAGCCCAAGGAAGTCTCCCCTTACCCACTATCAATTTCTCATTGAGAAGTCATATGCCAGGATTTGCATGGTTATAGTCTGATTTAATTAACACAATAATCATATCGATACTACTGTCTTCATAAATCAAATTGGTCCTCATTTATTTCCTTACTTCAAGTAAGCTACTTATCTCTATATGTATACTTCCTGATAACTTCCCATATACTACTTTTTTAGCTCTTGAAAGTCATCCTCATCACTATAAATGTATGTTTACTTATCCAATTTATCAATCATAGGCCTCAATTATCATATATCCTCGATTTTTTTCTTGTTTTTGATATACGCGTGTCTCCTTCTTTTTCTCACTTTCTCTCCTATTTGCCCGAATTCTTTTCTTCTTAATGATCCTTTCATTTTGTAGGTTCCTGTCTACATGGCAAATCACGTTGCCCTACGTAGTCTGTTAAGTTACACATTGAAATTGCGAAATGCTTAGTTGCAGTATCTTTTCACAAGCACATTTTTTTGAACGATACTTTGTTTCAATAGATTTCCGATGGAACCCTTATCTCTTTTCATCATTGAATATTTCTAGTAAACCAGCCAAGTTTCCTTCTTTTTTTTTTCCTATCGTATTCATCTCATATATAGTAAAAAGCATTTATATCCTACTAGTCCAGTCATCGCTTTGTCGCTAAATCGAATAAAGTACATGTTTTCTGTTCATTTAATAGAATTTTTAAGGGGTGTGCTTCAATCTACATATAAGCATACGTGTAATATGTCGCACCACACGAAACCGCTGCCATAATTTTTCCTCAATTTTGTCTTAAATCACCAGTCTCATGCTTCTCCAGATTTCTGTATCGTGAGTCTCTATTTTAATTAATCTTCAGTCGTGCCTTTTCTCCTTGAGTTTTTCTTTGTTTTGTTAAAATACTTTGGATTGTATTTTTAGAAGTGAAAATCAGGCTGGCTTGGTGTCTCGCTGCTAGCTGTAAAGTGTTGTTTATGTGTGTGTTGGATGTGTGTTGGTGATTGAAACTTTGTATATGTTATATGTATGTGATCTTTTTTGTGCTGCCTCTGATCTTGGATTTGTGTAGATTTCTGTTTCATGAGTAAGTTGTTTCGTTCAGACAATATTTGGAGTATGTCTGTCCTTTTCTTGCGATAACTTACATGATATTCTACGGCTTGTGTGAGTAGTTTTATTTTCCATTTCCCTTGTATGCAGGTAGAACCCGTGAACATAAATTGAAGTTAGTTTGTTTTCGCCATATTCCATTAGTGTGCTTCTGTCTCTTCGGTGTTCTTACAAGTAGGGTAATATTCGTCTATTTTGGTGGTTTCTTAACTATATTAGTCTTGTTTTCACATCGTCGTTTAAACGTTTGCGATGTGTCCTGTTTGTTCGTGTGGATGATAATGACATGATTGAATTTCATTCGCATATGATTAAAAGCTGAGTAGCTGTAGGTTGTTTAAATTCCATATATGTCGAGAAAGGTCTTACTCATTCGTCGCTGGACTACTACGTATGCGTCCTTAGACTCTGAGTGGGGTTTTATGGATTATTCTGAATTTGTGTTGCTGTAAAATTAATATGATGGCAATTTGATGTCTGATGTACAGGATAAAGCATGATACTAAAGAGTGGTTTCTCTGTTTATGGTTGTTGCAATCAACTGCTTGAAGTCCTTAGATCTTTGTTGTGTTCCTGTGTTTTATAGTTGTGTGCGCAGTGGGCAGTCTAAGATTTAAATTTTTAATCACTTTTAGGTAAGAAACAAGAAAGGCATTGTTCTTGCTTAGCACTTATTTTATGAAACAATGCATTTGCACTGAGCTAACAAAAGTAGATAATAATCGTTAAATTTATAGCTGTCACAATAAGAGGAAAGGGGAAAGCATTGGTAAATGGGGGATAGTTCTCTAGTATATCGAGTTGGAAGATGACTTCTAGACGATCTTTGGTGAGGTTTGATCTTTGGAGTTTGTTTTCTCTTCTGTCTCTCTCTTTCTCTTTTTCATACCTATGATAGTAATTATCAGTTTACTGTGCTATGTAGTAGTAGTTTGATGTGCTAGTTAGTTAGTATTTTACGTTAGTGGTATGTGTAAGTAGGTGGATGTTATATAAGTAGTAATGATATATAGTTTGGTAGTATATATTAGTAATAGTATTAGTGTGTTATAGTTAGATATGTCATTTTAATTTACTGTTAGTATTATATGATAATTAGTTTATTGATAGACATTAGATATTATTTAGTATATGATATGATAATTGTCCGCTTTAGGGTATTGTTAGAGGTGAGAGTTAAAAAATTGGTAAATCTGCAGGTATAGATTAAATTTGACTTTACTGGAGAAATGAATCAAGACGTGGAATTAAAACTATTAAGATGATTGAGTTTTGATGATTTGTTATAGTAAGCATTTGTAGTGTGAGGTGGGTAAGATAGTTCTTGCGAGTGTTTGGGAGGAGATGCAATTAAGTAGTTACCGCTTATAGTATGAGGTAGAGTCGATGATAAGGAAGCTTGTAGATATTATAGTGAAAATTGAATTTATGTAGTGTTGTAGGGGAGATACAGTTCTTGTATGTGTGTTGAGAGTGCAAAGAGAGTGACGTGATTGTGAGAGAGAGCGAGCGTGATTGGTGTTAAGACAAAGGTGCCGTTTTGAGTTGTTAGATTGGATGTGTGTTGTGAATTCTTTAACATCTGAAACAAAGATGGAAATCGATAGAAACAAAATTGTATTTGAGGTTATGCAATTTTGTCATACAGGCAGAAACATAGGTAAAAAGTGAACTCGACTGGACTCTTAATGGATATAGGTGGTAGTTTCAATGCAGACCTTCTGAATTGATAAAATATGTGTTGACTAACTATAGAGTCTGCGTGTAGACTAAGATCATAAATGGTGATCTAAAGTGTGTAATGTGGTTTTTTCTAATGTCTGAAGAGATTAATCAAGCTAAGCGGAGGTGAGAATGGGTTCTATTTATCTTTCCTGAAGTTTCTCTGTAATTATTTGGTTATTATTATGGTTACGACTAATAATTGACGTAGGCGTTAGTGGTTAGGAAATTGTGTTGATTAAAAATGCAAGAGATGATATTCAGAGTGATGGTTCTGACTACCGTATTAATGAAGTATTTCGAGATCGACTTCGTTTTGTTAATTGTCTGATAAGATATATGTGAAAGGACTTGGAGTATAAGAATATTTGCAAGTGTCACAATAATAGAGGTTTAAAAGACATCTCGAGATTAATAAATAACGGCGTAGAGAGATGAGGTAATTGACAGTCTACAGTAAATTATTGCGTAATAGGATTCGGGAGCAGGTGCTTAAAATTCTTTCTAGAACATAGTTTCTTTTCAACTATCATACTCTAGATATTAATACATCTTTGTATTATGAACTGGAATAGATTTTCACAGTGTTATATGAAACGGTGTGAATGCAGCGTGTTGGTAGCAACAACTTAAATGTGAATGTCTATGGACTGTAAAGCGTATCTTAGATCTTGATTAACTGTTACTAAATCGTTTATATACTTGATACGATAGTGATATCGTGGTTTATTTGTAATAGTATACTTATAGGTCTGGAAACTAAGAACTCATTCCAATATAAACTCTTGAAAAGGTTCAATGTGTTTAGATGGACACTCTTAGGGGGCAGTCAATAAAATGATTAAAATAAGAATTTGATAAGAATAGGGAATTATGTGTGTGGTGTGAAGAACAGAGTTAAATGAGTAGACATAAATGAAATAAGTTGAGATGCTTTTACAACAGTGGTAAAGATTTATATTAGTCTAGTTGGTTAGATGGCGTTGTCATATATTCGGAGTGTGTATGGAACCGATATCAGCTGGAGACCGACGAAAATGGATTGATCAGTGTCGATAAATGGTGTTGGAAGGAGAGAGAAAATGGTGATCGCAGAGATAGAATTAAGAGTGCTAATAAGGTAGATTGGCTCGATTATGTGAAGCTCGTAGTTGTGCCCACAACTCACACACAATGAACATGAATGCCTTACAGCTGACGATTTACCACTAGATAGCGTTCTCACGGTCTGAAAGCTCTTGTGGTATTTATTCTGATCTGCGAGGAACAAGCAGTTTTCTTACTATCAAAGATCACATTTGGATAGTCCAACGATCTGTTGAAGCAATTTGACTATGTTTCACCCTAGTCCTTCTTTCTATAAATTGAGGACTACTCCTTCGACTTTGTCATATCTTCTGACCTTGCTCAAGTTCTTTTCGCGATTTCAATTACGTACTACCTATACTACAGTCCCAGTCTTTGAGGGATAATAAAAGTAGATGAATAAGATAATTATATTAATAAAGTTTTCTCTCCAAAAATAATGTCCATCTATATATAATATACTATAGTACCCTTAATGCTATACGGTATTATTTATCAGTGCATACTTGATCTAGAGCCGATTATGTAGAGGGGGGACATTATATTAGAGTGTGAAATTCTATACGCTTAATATATATAAATAAGGAGTTGTCTGCTTTAGATACTCTGAAATGAATATAGCTCAGCTTACTGCTTATATAATTATATAAGTTATAGTGAAACATGAGTAATTTTGATTATATAGAAAGTAAGCATAGTTCACTCCTTATCTTAATAACTAATAATCTAGTTTCTCTACTCAAGAATCATGTTCGATCGTGCTTTATTCTATCTGTATATACAGATTATTACAGGCTTAATGAGACAGTGCGGGTGATAGGTTACATTCGAAAGGGTATTGAGGTAAAAATTTCATCACGTTCTCCTAACACTCATTCTGTCATATTTTATTCAGCATAACAGTAATCGTTTATTATATAGAATACTTCACATTATGACGGACAAAGCGGTATATATTCATTAAATGCGGGAATAGATGCCGAATATGTGAACGAAACTCGACCTCCCGAATACGATTATCGGGTCTCCCAAAAGTAGTGCGACCAATTCCTGGCCACGAATACTCCCGTATTGCCAATTAACCGAATCTATAATCCAATCCGCTATTCGGTTGTAAATCATGCCTTTCTCTTCCGTCCATCGAATAAGTTATTCTTCCAAAGTCGTCAGTCAATTGTATTATTGGGGAATAAATAAATAAAATATACACTATAGTTAGGACATCCGCGGATTGAGGATGAAAATTTTAGTCTTGTCTACTATTTATATCACATATAAATTACGTACACTTTCCTGAGTTTGCCTGAGCTCCATAATTAACTTCTCCTATTGTAATTGCCTGTATCATCAACCAGTATCCAGTGCGCAACTCATGGCGGATCCCTATCGATTCTGGGCATAATACTTACTATGGAATTAACAATACTTATCCTCCTCCTTGTGTCCTACTACTAGGTGTGTTATCAATAGATCGTCTATCTGCCGAGATTTTACCACATATATCAGATCAGGGACGAAGGGGCAAGTTCTACTTGTGTCGTATATTGCGGAGAGAAAGTCGTGGCCGGATGCTCCTGCACATTAGATTTTTGTAATCTACACATGTATGGATTGCAATCGATCTGGATGCAAGTGTTATGAATTACCATCCTGAATACAGTCGGGCGTTCGCCGTCATTTGCTATCACCTAGTTCTCTATTCAATACTAGCTATCTCCCCCAGGGTATCTGCAGATAGACTTGTAGTGAGTGTAGGTATTGACGTGCAGTCTATTCATTATCTGTTAGTCTTCACGAGCGGTCATGACTAAAATGACTACTCGACCACTGAAAATGAGCAACATCTGCTCTGATCTTCACATATCGACTTAAATAATTTTTCTTTTAACAGAGAAGCATAGCTATGCGTGATTCTAAATTCTTCTTCTCTAGTAATAGTCAACCTTTCGGTGTGCATATGAAACGTCTTGCATGTGTCTAGAATCTAACCAGCAGTAATTATCGAATTTCTTTCGACTCGCACGATATAACGCATGCAGGCGAATGGCGACTTGTTTCTAAACGACTTGAGATCTATCAAGTAGCAGTGATAATAAAGTGTTCTCGTTTACACACCGCAACGTATGCTCTGTAATCTTACAGATATATAGTCTTTCGCTAGAGGCACTATAGAGAACTGTAGTATGACATAAAAAACTAGTAGCGAGTTCGTTGTTGAGAGTAAGCACAATCATAGAGCTGTTATGTAGACTGGTAAAGTATTTATAGTACGAGATCCGATCAATACTGGTAAACACTCAATTGAGCTCTCAGCCTTTCATTCCATATCAGGTCATCTATAATTCGCTTGCTATCGCTTTGTCTATCATATGCGCATCATCGGCGTTGCTGCGTGACAAAGATGGCTGACAAAAAGAGATAATTATATATTGACTGGAGTAGATCCGTTGAAATGCACAGGTTCGTAGAATTAGCAGTACTGATATCACTGTATAATTAGTAATTCATCATCTTTACTCACAATGATCATCTATCTACACCTCCAAAACATAGGTTTAATGCAATATTATGGATCGCCACTCACATTAACCGTTATATCAATCTCCGAGCTCACTTTTCGAATTCTCCAACAACTCAGTTTCTTAGTAGTTCAGTTGAGCCTGAAAAGAAATCTAGCTGGGATTTTGACATGGTCAAAAAGAAATGTGGATATACTCTTTCGGTAATGCTGCTTTGCTTACATTTAATCTCCTCGCAAGCACGTCGCACAGACGTGTAACGTCTTCATTCAGGCTAGAGTAGCACAAATATTTTGATAGAGATAAAATAGACAATCTGAGATGAAAGACATGTGTAAAACATCTGCGAATGTAGAGAGTTGTCAAAATTTATTTCATGGATTGTATAAAATTTATATATTTAAAAGAACTGCTTACTTACACTAACTTCTACATAATAAGTACAACATCTCCGAGCATAACTACAGCGCGATTTAGTGATAAGCACACATGTCGTGAACGACGGTTTCGTTCCATATAGATTCGTAATGCCTAAGGTATGAACGTTGTATTGACTATAAAACATAGTTTGGCCTATCATACAAAAAAGTGTAATCGAAAAGTCAAAATAAATGTTGTATGAGGCAAGTGGGATATCGCTATTCGAAAGAGTGGAACCCTGAGTATAGTTTATATTCGTTATTGATAGATAATTCCGAGACATAAATGCTTTTCACTATATACCGTCAATACGAAGAGCTCAGGCTAACATCAAGACGACTTGCACGGGACTATTTTGTACAATTAACTAAAATCACATTCCTTGAGCTTTACACGTCATATTTGATGTGTGGGTCTGATTTCACCAATATTACTGCCTTTATATGGCTAATTTGTAATCTTATATAGGTAAAAGAAACTAAGATCTAAAGACTTAATAAATACATTTCATCATCAATTATACAGTGAGTCGATGTGTTTCATCTCACCTCCTCTACTTATTATACATCCAATGCGGGAGATGTATATTAGGTCTTATCTTTCATTATATATAGTTACTAAGGTATACGGCAAGTGCTAATTGAAGATATTGTAACATGAGAAGGATCCATATGATCTATAAAGATATCCTAGTAACATGATATATATATACCCTCGTAGTCAAAAGGTTATTACTATTTAGTCCGGCAATAATTATGATTTATAATATATTATAATGTATGTATTATTGGTTGTAATAAATTTGGATATAATCCTTAAAATATATTTACATTCATGTACTTTAAATTTCGTCAGATATATTACTGACTGTAATTGTATCTATTGACTTATATTATATATTCTTTTACCGTACAACTAAATATATTCTGATTCCTTAGTGTATAGTAATTCTCGTTTAATCAATATCTAATTTAATATACTATGTATATTTAATATACTACTTACATAAATCTTATTATTATAATACTTATATACCTCAGATATATAGCCGATTAGTCCTATCTAGTGCATTACTAATATATTATTATCGAAGTTAATATGATTATGATAAATTATTATATGAGGTGAGTTAAAACTAGCCTACCTTCAGAGGTAAGCAACTGCGGAGGAGAGGTAAACAACTGTAATAAATAAAATCACTAAATAATAAAGTATAATTTAAAATGGAAAGAATTATCTATAAAAGATACTGTCGAACGTGTAGAACCACTATATAGTAAATTGAAACTCTGCAACGGTAAATCACAGGACTTGATAGAGACTTCTAGAATCTTGTTACCTTATTTAACATATTTTTTATAGTTTAGATAATATTCTCTTTTATTTTTAAGGATTTTTGGGAGACGTTCACTCACATTCTTACTTTCTTAAACACATTTTTTTAGAGCAAGTAGGAAAAAAAGATCAAGAGAATTACTTGGAGAATATCTTGTTCTAGTTCTAGTTACCTGTGCCCAAAAATCTAACAATGTGGTCTTAACTCAAAAACAGTTTTTTGAAACTGAAAGATGGGATATTATGATTCTGATTGGTTCAATTACCTTCTCCCGGTTGTATTACGATTTTAATTGTTCAGTTGTTTACCTCCTCACCTGAATTCCTCTAAAATATATCTAATGGAAGACAGAATAGAAGAATACTAAATCAAGAAGAATATTAATGATGGGAATGAAAATGTCTGCCTAATGGGAACAGTGATCCTCATCATTGGGAAAAATAGTAAGATGGGGGAAAGAAACCTCTAGTACGGAGAATGCTATTGAAAATATGCATCGAAAAGCTAATACAACTTCCTCAAATGAGTATCCAGCAGTTATACCATTCAAGAAGACACAAGATCATCATCACATAAAGACAAGTTGAGATAAAAACCAAAGATATTCAATCACTTATCAATCCGTAGAACGAAGAACATCATACAAGTAAATATAACATAGAATCAAAACCCAATTAAACAATGTCAATCTGTGTATTTATTTATCTTAACTCCAAAGTCCTTTCCAAATGGACATTTTAAGCATATAGATACTTTGCTATTGGATTTGAGCATAAGAGAAAAAAACGAGATCGAGAAATAAAGACTGCAAAGGCGGAACAAGACAAAAAAATTGTGATTGAAAAAGAAAAATACATTGAAGAGAAACCGAAAGAAAAAAGATATTGACTGACATTCCAAACAATTGCTGAAGAAGCTAACGAAAGAAGAATGGTCAAAGCATACAGTTGGAAGTATGAGCAACTCGTATTTAAGAAGGTAATGAAGAATCTGAAAGAGAGCATGAAAGAAATAAGTATTTAGAGAACAAGCTGAGCCCAAGGAGCTGAAGTGTGTAACTAATGCTTTTCAGAAAGAGGCACTCTGAAAAAAGAATGTGAATGTTTAAATAAATTTAACTGTGTTGCTAGTTGAATAAATGAAAAGAAACAGTTCAATTCAGACCTTTTTCAAAGTTATATCTGCTCCTTATCAATTATACTATATATTTGAAGTGTGATTTTCTGTGAGAGAGATACGTAAAGAATGTGTTTTAAGTAATGGTAAGTAGAATATTAAAACCACACCAAGAATATTTTCTTGTACATTAATAATTCTAAAATACATTTCTCATTAATTTATTTGTGATAACTTTTATATACTTAGTTATTAATAATTAAAATCTTACTTACATAGTTCTAGCAGTCAAAATATTAAGTAATATAATTGTTAGATGCATCAAATTTGTGAATTTTTGTCAATAATGTAATTCATTAGAATTTTGATAATTTGAAGTATCAGGAAAATTGTAAATTCTTCAACGTTTTTCTCAAAAATATGTTAAATTTAGTCAGCATTTAAAGTCTTTTTGACTTATTTTACATTAATCATTTCAGTATTTTTTCTTAAATTTATATTTGTTGAAAATTTAATCATTTTTCACTTTTTTGATATCAGAATAAGGCTACATAGTCGCTGATATAGCCAAATAAATATGCTGATAGAGCATTGAAATAATGGTATAAATATTAAATATTTACTACATATATCTATATCTGTGAAATAGCTCACAAATACTTTAACATCAGTGGTTAGCCGATTACATTTTTTGAATCAGCACATCAATAATCCAATTTGCGAATACACACCGTCCAAGAAATTCAAATTTTAACTCTTGATTTCATTATCAATGTATAAAAAAATAAGTAATAAATACTATTCTTACGTGTATAACCAGATTCCATAAATAACATATTAAAAAATAACTCTTAAGTATGAAAAATTGAGAATGAGACTTTTTTAATTAAATGGCATATATAAACAATATAAAATACTTAGGACTAATAGAGCTCTAAACATAGCATTTTTGTATTACTATCAACAAATATACCTCTACTATTTAGAGTGAGTTCTATTCACTTTCGAAACTAATGATGAAGGGTGGAGGAGAAAATGGAATTATAATTGCTATTGTAATTATATAACAATCAAAAAATCAATTAAAAATATTTTTTTTGGCGCCTAAACAAAAATACTACAGCGAACCATTTATTTAATGTCTTCAAATTATAATATCTAGCAAACATACAGGTAAGACAATAACAATAATAATTTAGAGCAGTTTTCCTGCATGATAAACCAAAATATTTGCAGAATAGTAGCTTATAACTTTTAATGCTACAAGATTAATCAACTATGTCATAGTAATGGCACGTGGAAATGCATTCTTTTTCACTCTTCACACATTTCTTCTGCTACGATATAGTCGATAGCTACACAAATGTTATATCCTAATCAAACTGGCTTAAAATCAAATTCACATTATAAAGATATGAAAATATGCAAAACCTTCAGCTATATAGTGCCACCAGCGTACGTAATCAATCCGGTCAGATCAAAGAGCAGGAGATAAATGTGTCAGATACATCTCTCTTCACAACATAGACAATCAACGAACGAGTAATACTATTGGTAACTGATTCCGAGTTCTAGTATTCATGGTGTATGAAACAAGAGTGTGAATCCATAGAGATCTATATAAGCTGCTGTGAAACATAAAATATTATACATAAGAAAGTAGGATAAATCTTTATTACATTTTCTTATTAAGCTCTTCAAACGAGTGTAATATTCCACTGAAGCTTATTTTGCTTTTAAAAATGCTATTTAAAAATAGATTTATTGTAAAATGGAAGGGATCACTTGGGCTGTTACTTCACTCATACTTGTTTTTAGTGATGTTAATGGCTCAAAGTAAATGGACTGAATTGCACTAAAATCTTCAACTTTTCTGATTTGCATTTCAAGGAGCGAAATGGATAGTGGGAACTTTTTGTTCATCACTAATATTTTAATAGCATATCTATAAGTTGCATCCAGCGTGTAGAAAAGTCTAGAATGATTATTATTATATCTGTTTGAACATTTCAGATTATTCTGCATCGATAAGTTTAACTTTGCAGCTGGCCCGTTGCTGATGGTGAAATGAGAGTAATAACTTCTGAAGTAAAAATAAAATATTCTTTAAACAAACTTTGACAAATTATAATTTTCAATAAAGAAGACCATGACTGCAAAACATATATTAATTATTATAATATATATATATAATATTATAATATATATATATATAAATATATATATATATATATAATATAGGTATATATATATATATATATATACTATAATAATAATATAATATATTCTTTCTTTATCCCTTAACTTCACTAAATTGTGGCTGGGGCAAATACACAACTAAGGAAAAGAAGAATAACTAGAAAGAATGACGATCAAAGGTAAGCCTCTATACCATTCCCTCCAATCTTAAGTGAAGCTGTTCATTAAAACATCCCCAGTATAAACAAAAAAGGACCCTCGCGCGTATCATCGTCATGTTCGAAGCCACAACAAATATTTACACCTCACAAAAACCACATATATATATAATAATAATATATATATAATATATATATATAGTAATTTACTGCTACTTTTCGTCATAATGTAAAATTATATATAATACTATATATATTATTATATATTATATCAATATATATAATATATAATATATAATATATTAATAAATATAATTAATAAATATATATATTATATAATATATATATAATATTACCGAATTATACAAACTTTTTTTTTATATGTAAATATAAATATATATCTAATATGTATAATAATATTGCTAATAATATATATATACTATATACAACTTAATAATGGGAAAGAAATAAATGCAATAAATATAAATATAATATTATTATATAATATATATATATATATATATAAATGTAAGGGAATCCGAATATTCGTAAGTATCTCGTATTCGGAAAACCAATACCGAATATTTGTTTCGGCTTTTGCACGAACTATTCGGTGCGAATATTTGCTTAATGAAAAAATTACTCAATAAAGGAAAAAGTTATTTCAATTAACTTGAAATTTCAAAAACTTTATTTTCCAAACAAAACTAAAAATAGCCAGAATATATTGTAGCTAACTATGGCGAAAATCTTTGTGATTTATCAGATCCCTCTACCATTGACATTTAATATTAAAAAATTAGAATTCATATAGTGTATTACGGGATAATGGGATCAACTATGGAGCTGGATAAGGGAGATGTGCTCATCTTCAGTTTAGTCACATGTTGCAACTATCCATTCACGATTCAATATTTTCCTGTTAAGATATTTTATACTTGCAGAAGCAATCCTCATTTCACATTCAGACAAACGCACTGCAAAGCAAAAAACTTTAACAGATGCAGCTGATGTCAAGGTTGCATGTTGTGATTATGGTTGTAGCGAAAGACTATAAATTACCTGCTTAAAAATTGTTTAAACATTCCAATTGCGTCTGGAAAAGATCAATCACCCCAGAACAAATTCCATATGAAGCAATCCCCCATTTTGCAATGGAGCCCCACTTCATTTACTTGAGCCATTAAAACTAAAAACGTAATTAACGATGAAGTAACGACGCGTAAGTGATCCCTCCATTATTTAGCAATAATATCATTTTAAATAAAGTACAGAAATTAAAATAAAGTCGTAAATAATTACAACTCGTGTGAAGAGCTTAAAAAATGGAGAATATGAGTTAGAAGTGCTTTCAATGTGAAAAATCTTAATGTTAAAAACCTTTCTAAGATCTGCGATTCAAGCTAAGTAATTTTTCAACGTCATCATATTAATAAGTAAAAACAATATGGTCGTTGAGGCAGGAAAGAAATGCATCAAAATTTAGCTCCTGATCTTCGCTGACGATGAATTCACGTAGTGGGGAAAGTAAAGCTGAAGGTTCCCATTTTCACTTCTTTAATGGATCTTTTTAAAGAAATTGTGGCATCAAAATCGTCAACAAAAAAGAAAGTGAGAGTGAAAAGAAGTCCCCATCTTCTGTACGATGTCTGAAATTATTGGACAAAGGGAATGCTTTTGCCAATCGGAATACTCAGAATAAACAAATATATAGTTTGCCTACTTGACCAGTGAAGACAATGATATTCTTCAATTGGTGGAAAAACACTACTGGAAATGTGTTTAGCCAATCGGAATAATGCTTTTATAGCCTCTTTCCAGCCTCCAGCCGTCTATGCAGTGAAAGTTGACAGAATATATTGGACAGAGGGAATAGCTTTTGAAGCCACATCGGAATAGTTAGCAGCTTTGTCAAATGATGTTTAGTTTAATATCATAATTTATACAAACTTTTCAATTCATTAATATTTAATATGTAAAGGTTTCTATGGTAAATAGTTATTACTTTTGTTTTAATTACTTCTGTACTAATTACTTGAAATTTCTTGGACGGTGTTTCGCAATTGATTATGATTAGCCGATTCCAAAAAGTATGGTTTTGGCATATTTATCAAATAAAAATGAGAAATTGATAGCAAGACCACTTCCCTTATACCAGCTGACCATGTTTTGGTCCATTATCCCGTCTCACAGATGAATCTCTAATTTTATAGAATAGTTGAAAATGTCAAAGGCCTTATGAAGGGAATTCTGACAAATCACAAAGATTTTCGCCATATTTGGCTACAAAAATTTGGCTAATATTTTTATTTTTTTTGAAAATAGATTTCTGAAAGTTTCAAGTTTTAAATTGAGATAACATTTCCCATTATTACGGAACGATGTAATTTTATTGTTTATTAATACTCAGAATATTTGGAACCCGAATAGTTCGGCAAAAGCCGATACCGAGAATTTCAGTATTAATGGGCCGATATCGAATATATCTTACGAATTTCGGCACATCCTAATATATATATAATATTATATATACATAAAATCATACTATATACTATATATATTTATAATATATATATATTACATATAATAGAAGAGGTCTATTATAATTATATACTATAGTAACTAATTATATATATTAATTTTACCTCACACGCACACTCACTTATAAATCAGAGGTTATATATATCTGAGTACTAAAAAAGTACCAGAAAATATATATATATTATACGGTAATATATAATATATCTTATATTATAAATCCTAAATATATATAAAAAATATAAAATATATAATAATATATAGTAAATATAAATAATTATAAATATATATTATATATATATATAGTATATAAAAATAATAAAATATAGTAATATAATATAATATATATATTAATATATAAATAATATATAATATATTAGATAATATTACTATAGTATAATATATATATGAAAAATAAATATTATTAGATATAGTATATTATATAATATATACTATATATAAAAAATAATATTGGTTTGTGAGTGGAGTTATTGTTCTTGTGGATTCGACCATTGAAGATCCAGCAGCGAGGGTTCGTCGTCTTAGTTTTTGAAACTCGGGGGATTTCTTTAATAGCAAGAGCTCTCACTTAAGGAATATGGAGGTATAGTAATGAGGGCTTACCTGTTTCGACTACATCCAATCTTATCTAGTTATCTAGATCTAATTTTCCATATGTGTTTTCTAGCACCCGCTAGCCCCAATTAGTAGAATGGAAATTAAGGGAATATATAAGAATAGAATCATATATTATATTAATATATAGCTGAATAATATATATTTAATACGTATAAACAAATATTTATATATGTATATATTCATATTTTTTAATAATTATAATATATCTATAATATAATTATAATTTTAAAATAAAACTTATATTAAAATAAATAGCAATATATATATATTTATATATATATTGGGGTAAATAAAATAGAAAGAATATAATAATAAATAGAAATTAGTATATAAGTAATAAAAATTATATAAAATGAGTTTTAAGATAATTAAAAGTTACTATATATAATATATATTAGTGATGTACGATACCAGAAAAGAGGCAGATTACCGATAACGGATAACCGATTACTCTATTTTTTTAGGGGTGCCGTACGAAACCTAGAGAGTACCAGATTACTTTAAATTTAATCATATTAAATGCACAGTCAAAAGTTATAACTTGTGTACAATGTCAGTTGCGAAACTCAATATTACTGAAAAGTTCCAAGTAGCAAACCAATACTTAAGTGCCATTTTATAAATTATATTTTGGTTTGTGCCAAAATGTACATAATATTAGTTTATAAAATTAAACCAAAATTTGTAAGGAATAAAATAAAAACAAGTATACTGAACTTATTTTTTTGTTTTATTTATTCAAAAAAAATATCCATTTCCATTTCATAAGATAATTCATTACAAAGTAATTAATGCTAGACTATTCTTTATTTTAACATGATTCATTCAATACATGAAGATTTTTAACTAGAATAGAATATAAACACGAACTAAAAAATAATGAAACAGTAATTACGAAATTGTCAAAAAAAGGAGCTGAAAAGATAAAAAAGCTATTAAAAGGAAAATAATAATATTATTCTCCTTTAAGTAAAGAAAGTCTCAAAATAATACTCAACATACACAGAAAAATATATTCACAAATTTGTGATGCATTACAAACATTAGAGGTTAACTAGTATCATTCTCGTTAAACGGCTCATATGGAATGCTACTGTTCATATCTGCTTACATCATAAAATTATGTTCTCTATTAAAAGCTCTCACTGTATGAAGGAAATTACTGAATACAAATATATCTTTGCTCTGCAGCTCTAACGATAATAAAACTGAAAACCTTGATGGACCATTTCTTTTCACAAAATTCTTGTCAAGTCCAACCCTCCGAGCATGAAAAGAAGTTTCTCTTTTCTGTTAGGCAGCATCCCTATGTTTTCACGTAAGAACCATCCAATCTCTCTCACGATTCGCAAATTTGAATTATCTTTTGCTTCCTGTGCATGATGTCTCTCTTTCAGTCTTCTACGATGATGTTTTAGTCCTTGTGTGATTTTTTCATGATAGGTGAATGTGACTGTCACATGTGCCATTAAATTTGGCCATGAAACTTATTTCAATAAGCTACATTCAAATCCTCATCAATTCAGTTAGGTTCTATTTTGCTGAAAGCCACAATCGTCCAGTCAGCTGCTGTTCGCCAGGTGGTTGCCCTCTAATGGTAATGTCTGTGAACTCTTTTTTTTTTTTCAAACGAGCAAGCTCCATGCGGTTATGCAAATATTTAATTGCATTTCTTAGAAGTCGGTTCAACCTCGTGCGGAGTATGCAAACATTCTTGTGGCGGTTTCAGCTAACTTAAGATAATATCTTATTTAAGAACTTTTATTTATTTTCCTTTTACATTTTACAGTGTTTTAAAATATGTTTAGGTCTTTGCACTGCATCTTCGAGTCTCTTTTCTCTTCTCTTCTCCAGACAAAAACACACAAATTTATTAAAAGCATGTTATGTTAGAACGAATAGTAAGTTTTGTTTACATTACAACCAATAATTTAGATTACTGTGTTTAATAACTTTGGTGTCGAATAACTACTTTTATGAATGTACTGTGATAGCACTGAGAGCGCAGTCTAACGTGGCAAACATTCTTTAAGCTTACAATTAGAGGGGGAGTGTTGAAGCCAATATTAAATTCAAAATCTACAAACGTCAAATTACCTCACAAATTTGTGTCCAGCAAGACGCACAGTGGAGCTTTGAAAACTAGACGGGTATTTATTAATCTGAGTATGAAACACAAATGATGCGAAAGAGAATTCCACACGAAACACGTAGGTGGCAGGAAGCAAAAGCCACCTGTCAGCGAACTAGTCTGAGATTTTAGCGTAATAGACAACACAAATTACTCATGATGCGAACCACGAGACTCCTTGTGCATAATTCGAGGGAGCTCGCTAAAATGTGAATTTGCGATACCTGCGTGGGAAAATTACTCCTCGAATCTCCTCACTTGCCCGCTACCAGTAACACCTTAAATTTATAAAGGATAAAGAAAAAACAACTAACAAATTCTTTCATTTGGTTACCATTTATTCGGGAATCAACGTGTCAAGTTACGTTGACCTGTTTCTACAATACATCTCTTGATCAAGATATTTTGGCCTTTTAAAGACTCCAGTTACTCTATCCAAAGCGGGTGAAACAGTAACGCTCCCAGATATGAGAAGCAGTATTTTTGCATCAAGGGCGAGAAGAGACATCCTTGTGTAGCTGCATGAGTTAACTTGAGAGAGGTAATACAAAAGTTTTTGAAGCCGAGTCTAAAAACAGGAATTTCCCAGGTTTTTCTAAAGTAGGCCCCGCCTAGCGAAGCCATTTTCCTTTGCAGGTCTTTCAGATCAACTATTTTTGCTTCTATGTTAAAAAAAGCATAACTAATTTATTAAAATTGACATCCATAAACAAAAGAACAGGAGAGACGAGAGAAGCTCGAAAGAGATAGGAAAGTCAATGGTAGATACCTACTATAGAGAGTGGGGAGATTGAATAGAAACGTGTTTGGGCTTTTTTAAAGAAATTAAAATTTTCATCATTGGAGCTTGAGACCTACCCAACCCACTAAAATTCTATCACAGATTCACGATTGAAATAGACATCGGAAAGATTAAACGAAAGGCAATTCTTGAAGTAAATGAG
>JABUQX010078553.1:0-5000 GCA_015478945.1 Trachelipus rathkii
TATTGTAAGTGTTCTTACTGTCACTATTAAAGTTTTAAAACAAAAGAATCATTTAGTAATCCCACAAATTCGAACTCCACACCAGTGCTGAAAAACCATTTGAGTGTTCTTACTGTGATAAAAGTTTTAATCGGAAAAGTACTTTAGAGATTCCCTACATTCCGTAACACATCACATATATATTACATTTCACAGAGCAGTGCGCTGTTCTGGAGGTGCTGATCGGGGAATAGACAATAAAAGTTTTAATACAAAGGATGCAAAAGTATCATTTGAATCCTACACAATTCTAATCTCAACAGACGTGTATTATTAAACCATTTAAAGTGTTTCTTAATGTGATAAAAAATTTTTTCAGTAAAAGTAGTTTAAGAATCCCATTCGAATCCACAAGAGTGAAAAAACCATTTAAGTGTTCTACTGTGAAATAGTTTTAATCATAAGCAACTTATTAGAATACCACATCGAAACCTCACACGTTATGAAATAACGTTCATTTATAGTGTTTCTACTGTTGATATTAATAGTTTTAACAAATAGATGTATAGAATCATTTAGATATCCCTTACATTCGAACCCACACAGGATGCAAGAAACCATTTAATTGTGTTCTTACTTGCATGATATTAAATTTTAAATCGAAAAATAGTGTTTAGAATCCAAGCAGAAAGAGAGCACTGAAACTGAACCATTTTATTTGTGTTTCTTAATCTGTGCTTTGTGATATAATATTAAGAGTCTTAAATCGAGTAAACAGTATTTCACGAGCTTCACTGTCTTCGACCTCCACACAAGGTAATTTGCTTTCAACTTTCACAGAAAACATAAAAAGCAATTTTTGAATGCTTTATATTAAAAACCTAGTAGTTTAAAAATGAACAATAATTGAAACGACAGTTGTGAAATTTTTATCACTAGGTCCTTGCTTGTATGAATTGAATGAACATTTGATTATCATGCAAATTATCTTTTATATTATTTAGTTTGGTTAGTACATGTAGTTGGCAGTAGTTAACTAGCTTCGAGTGAGACATTATGTCTTAGTCTAGTATATTTATATATTGAAGGTCCTAGATGTTTTAAATCGGTTATGCGTTATTGTATTAAGAATTACTTCATCTTTACTCATAGAATTAGAAAAATTATTTATTTCTACATTTATGGGAATTCTTTTAGTATTTTTAAATTATGTTTTTTATTTTTCAGCTCTTGTTACTTATGTCCAGTTTTGACTCTTTTAATAATTGAAAGAAAAGCAGGTATGTTCATTTGTTTTATTTTCACCAAATTATTATTTCTATAATTTTTAAAATATTATTTTTTATATATGCATTACACGAAAATATGATTTAGGTATTATTATCTATATTTTTTTTTACGAGATGCCATTATGTTGAGGGTCCGTTTCGCGGTCTCGTGATAGCTCTTAGTGATGGATTTTTCTGATCTGTATATCTGAGGTCCCACTAAAAGGTTATATTAAGGTTGGGCGGTTAAGGCTGTGGCTTTTCTTTCGACTTGCGTCCTATTGTTCTTCTTCTACTTTTTCTGTTTCCGGTGCATGTTATCGCACACTCCTTACCCTCAGTCTGGGGAGAGAAAGTGGTGATTGATGAATATTTTCATTGCTAAATTTTATTGAAGTTTTAATATTTTTATCATATTTCGGTATCGTAGTTTTTATACCTGGACTTTTAGAACAGAGTAATAAATTGATTTGTTACCTGTTTTTAGAGTTGATTCTCTAAGATTAAGCTAATTCCACAGCAACTTATCTTTTGCTTTTTCTTTTTTCTTGTTTATCATTTGGCTTTACTATAAAGCAGTTTTTAACTATAAAGGAGTAGTCTGTGGAAACGGTTAATTTGTTTTTACTTATACACCATCATATTCTTTAAAAAGGATAGTAACTTTTAAAAATAAATAAATAAATTATCTGATGAAGAAATAAATATCGATTGCTTAAATGTATTCTGTACCGATCTGGCCAATTGTTATTAATAAATTATGTTTTACTTTTGAAAAGTTATGGACAGAATTTAATTAAATATTTATAGTTCTTCAATTGAATTTGTTTATAATTTTCGGACTAATTCAATTTGTGTGAGTTGTGCTTTTTCCGCTGCTAAAATTTGCCTTCCAAAAATTTAAACATTTTACATTATTTTTGGTAAATTAATGGTATAAATCTAATATTTTTGTATTTTTTCGTTGGAGAAAAATTTATATATCAACTTTTTCATATTTCTTATAGAAAATTGATTTTAGTTACGTTGTCCTAAGGCTCATTAAAAACTGTGAGTGGGTATGTTGATTACTTTGTTTTGTATAAACCAATTTTTACATTGAATCAAATGTGAGAGATGGTGTGTTATAATGTAAACTGATCGGAAGAATGGGAAAGGGCGCTTCTGCTTATTGTTTCGCTTGTATTGATTTCTGGTTGTTTAGTTGTGGAAGTCTAAAAGGATGAATAGTTTTGAAAGGAATTGGTTGTAGGTGTAAATAGAATTAGGTTTTGAAATGAAGTAGTTTAAAATGTAATGGTTTTTTGTTTGGTGGGTTATGTTAGTGTCCGAGGTTAATGATCTTATTGGATTGTAGATAGATTGTGAACAGGTATCTGATGTTTTTTAGTGCTTCTCTATGTGGATGAGAAGTTGGAAACGAATATGCATAGTGTCATTGGATTTAAGTTGTGATTTGGTTAAGGAAATTGTGGATTCATAGAATAGACCTTCTCGTCTTTCGCCCCTCCCCGCTCTCTCTTCCTATCAACCAACTTTGAGTAGTTGACGTCCTTCCGGTAGTTTGGGGTTGGGCCGTATTGGAATTGCCAACCTGTTTATGTATACATTTCGGTCTTCTTTCTTCATAAATTTTCTATCAAATTTAATTTCATTTTTTTATCATCTAGTTTCCTCTCTCCCTCTAAAAACTCTAAATCTCTTTATTCTTTTTATCAAAATTTTCGGAAATGTTTTTAAACGAGCAGTTGGTATATTTTCACCCCCTATCTTTCGTTTTCCCTGATCTTTCTTAGAGACGAAACCTTCTATATTCTAAACCTTCTCCTAATTCTTCTTATCTCTTCAATCTTATTCTGTTTTAAACTTTCTATCCTTCGTATGTTACCGATCTTTATTATAATGTTCATTGTTTCTATTCTCTTAGATCATTTCTCGCGGAAAGACTTCCATGCTCTACTTGAGAGGATAATAGTTTTTGGCCCTTTTGATATGCTGATTTTGAACTGCCTGTTTTGCATTTTGATTCCTGTTGAATGGCTATTTTTCAGTCCGTGGGATGGGTCCCTCGGAGTGTGTGAGAGTATTACCTATGTAATTCTCTCCGGCATGAAGGCGTACATTTCTTCCCTTCGACTAAACCTAACACACCTTGGTTTAACTCTGCTTTTTCTCGGGCTATTTGCCACAGAACTCTACTTTTAGATATCGTCTTCAAATTCTAGAAATCTATTTTCCCTGACACTAAAAAAGTTTTTTCCGTAGAAAATGCAATAATCTTTCTGATTCCCCTTCCTCACGTTCCTTCTTTCATTCTGATCAAATTTTTTCCTAAATTCTTTAATTTTCTGTGTTTTATAGCCTAGAATTAACTTAAATATATGCCTGTCGATTTTTTTAGTTCAGTGTCGTATACTTAGGGTCCAATTTAAAATTTTCACGTCCTAATCGAATAAAAATCATTATAAATAATATCTTTTAAAAGCTCAATGTAGATTTTTAATTAGACACGTATGTTAGTAAAGTGTCCGACTTATAAGATTTTTTCTTTGTTCTTATTTTATTTTTACAAGAAAAGTAGAATGGTTAATGTTTATCTCTTCAAGAGTTTTATTCTACACATTCATATTATTACGCATAAAATCTTTCAAAAAGAATTTCTGAATAGTAATTGAAAACCTTTTTTAAATGTCATTATGTAGAGGGGAGGGGAACTTATTTTGGATCCATAATAATAGTATGAAAGTATTGTCAGTATATACAATAGAACACTAACTAGCTAACAGTTTGATATAGGTAGTGTAGGTATTGATTGTATTCGCGTCAGAATTTCTTCTTTGTTTTATTATAAATAGTTATATATTATTTTGTACATAGTTTCTGATGTTATCTTAATCTTCATACATTTTTTTTTTTAATATCATCACACTTTTATCACATCTTTGAAACTACATTTTGCTGCCTAATACTAATTTCTATTTTCTTATGATATTTGAATACTTATATTTCTTAAAGATATTATAACTATCTATCTTTCCCTCATTTGGTAATTTATATTTAGTTTAGCTAAATTTAATCTCTTGAACTAAATGTAGTGCTACCAGACTGTAAGGGTTTAATTGTTTTTTCGATCAGAGTCTTAAAATTATTATATCGGAGTTAAAAATAAAGCTTTACGATTGTTTTGCTAGTACGTAACGAAATGAATATGTATCCATCCCTCCTAGGAAGCTCATCCTACCATTCTCTTTATTATCACAGTTCCAGCCACCTTAAACATGGCGCATTATTATTTCGGTAATCTGGATGATGGGATCATTGTTAGGGTGTCAAAGTTTCCTAACAGTCTTTATTATGACTCGAAATCCATACATTGATTTGAAAGTAATAGGTGACCTATAGAATAACAGTTAAATAATTATCGTGCCACGGAATAACTCTAAGGCTTATAATAGTTGAATTATCAAAATAACTTCACCTTTGATCTCATACTGTTGCAGTGACTGCAGTCAAAGTAGGATACGTCCAACTAGGAATATATGCCCTATCTGACGACAAAATATTTTCTTTCAAAAGCCAATGTTTGCCCAATCTGATTGTTTATTGTAAATGGTCTACTGTGAAATGGGTTTACTGTAGGGTTTCTGCTATTGTAACTCGTGTATTCCAGGATACTAAGAGTCAGTTTTCCCAAATTCACACTAATTTGCCATGTGTTGCAACCCAACTAGCTAACTGAACTCCACTGACTGA
>JABUQX010078553.1:10000-12500 GCA_015478945.1 Trachelipus rathkii
ACTTTGGAAGGCCGTGCATGCTCAGAAGACGATTCTTTTTTTCGAATCAATTCAGGCTCTGACTCCGGCTCCGGTTCCAGCCTTCGGCTCCGGCTCCGGCTCCGGCTCTATCTTTTTTTAAAATTGCTGCTTCGACTCTTTCTCTTTACTTTTAATGTCCAAAAAATGAATTTGCTAAGATTTTATTTTAAACGAATTTTTTTCTCATCCGGCTCCAACCAAAAATTTTTTTCTCTCCGATCATAGCTCCGTACAAAAATTTTGCCTCTTACTGGCAACGAATAGCTTAGGCAACATGCCTAGGGGGCGCAAAAGATAATATGCATGGATACATCGTGACTGCGAAAATTTCGAGAGGATTATAACAATAAATTGACAAGTCACATCTCTAGAAGGAAAGACAACAGATAGACCTCGATATTACCTTTTAATTAAATTTATTTAATTTTTGGTCTATTTGCTTGATTTATATATTTTTACCATAATCTGATATTATATTGTTTCTACTTACCTGTAAATTAATGTACTCATCTGTGCATTGTGTATTTGATATATATATATATATCTATATATATTATTATAATATTAATATATAAGTATAGTAGTATACAAAGGTGGGCATAACGCGTAAAGCGTTAATGTTCGGTTAATTACTCTTTAAATTTTTTCGTTAACTATTTTAAACGTCTTTCGTTGATTTCGAAAAAAGATTAACGTCTATTTAACGAGTTAAAATTTTTCCCCTACTTCCGTTAATCGTTAACTTAATTTACGAGTTTATAAAATATTTTTCTATCATCAGATTTTAAATTGTATTAGAATTCGATTTCGATAAGAGATAAACTTTTTTTTTTCAAAATTTCCTAAACGCTCCTCTCAATGGCTCAAAATGTGTTTATATTTACTCGGTTATATCCAGTTTAGTAATGTTTAACACGGGGTTGGAAAAAGCCGAGTTTTGAGGGAATGTGCTTCTGCTTGACACCACCCCTCGTTTCAACTATATCTCTATGTCTCTAATACAGCACTTTCCTCAGTGTTGGAAGCACGCACATTCCAACCTATTCTCGAAAAAAGGAGCCGGCTCTGAGATCCTTCTAAACTATCGCGCTAATAGCTCTCACTTGTAGTCTATCTAAGATCTTTGAAGCGCTTCTCACTCTCAACTTCTTAGACCATCTGGAATCTAATTCTCTTCTTTCCGATCGCTAGTAAGGCTTTTGGTGTTCAAAGTCTAACTGGCGATATACTTTTCTATTTAACCGATTTATGGTTTTTCCGCTCTTCGGAACTACGGGGAGACTTGGGTAGTGGCGCTTGACATATCCAAAGCATTTGACAGGGTATGGCACGCATCATTGCTCTCCAAGGTCCCCTCCTTTCCTCCTTCTCTTTGCTTAATTATGTCTAGCTTTTTTTCAAGTCGTTAAACATCGGCTATGGTTGATGGGAGCGACTTCTTCTTTCTTTTTCTGTCAATAGTTGAGTTCCGCAGGGTTTCGTCTCATCTCCTACTTAAATTCCTACTTTTCATTAAATGATGGTTGATCTTCTCACTGCACATCTAACTCTATCCACTCCAAAAGCCGATGACTCGACCCTTCATTCTTACACTCATTTCAATTCTGGCTCATCTTTTACTTCTGAATTGCCTCTCGTCTTAATAATTCCGATTCTATTCTCGCTGCTAGATAGAATTTGCGGGTGGGGTCGTCTCAACATTTTGTAAATTCAATTCTTTAAAAACCCAACTTCTACAAATCCCCTCTCTAAAATACCTTCTAACTTTCCTATCTCTTTTGACGGTTTCTTTCGTCTCTCCTGTTGACAATTATAAACATCCTTGCCTTAACATAAAAAAAATGTCTTGGAAACCTCACACCACAACGGTTGCTGGGGCGGCCCCCAAAGAAACTGGGAGTTTCTGTTTTAGACTGCAAGACTTTTTTTTTCCTCTTCTCAGTTACTCCAGCTATAACAGAGGGTCTCATCCTGCTTGTATAGAGTACTGTTTCATATTCTAGGGGGGGCGTCTGGTTTCACCCGGCGCTTTTGGACAGGGTCGAGTCAAAAGCCAAAAGGCCTATAAACTGTTATGTATACTTTCCAGTTCACTTGAACCTCTATCTTTGCGGGCGCGATGTGGTGCTTTATCTCTCTTCTATAGGTATCGCAGCGGCAGGTGGTTCGAGGGAACTTACCACTCTCGTACCACGACCTTTTACGACGCCCTAGTAGTACAAGGGGTGCTGTATCGCGCCATCGAGTTTTGTTGTAGATATTGGTACTCCAGGCTAGTTTGGCTGCGGTGTTTCCCTTTTTTTCCTTCCACCACTGTTCTTGAACTCTCTTCCATCTTCTGTGTTCTGCTGAATTTAATCTCCCTCACTTTAAAGCCTGCGTGCTATGTTCATCTGCGTAATTTGAGGTAGCGGATGAAATTTGGCGTGCAACACCCCCTCCTTGAATCGGGCTCTGCCCCGTGAGTGTTGGTGATAAC
>JABUQX010078554.1:0-2500 GCA_015478945.1 Trachelipus rathkii
TAATTTATTATATATATATATATATATATATATATATATATATATATATATATATATATATATATATATATATATATATAGTTTATATATATATATATATATATATATATATATATATATATATATATATATATATACATATATATATATATATATATATAACTATATATGCTGTATATGTATACTGAGGGGAATGTTAGATTTATGGGTTTGGAATATAAAAATTTAGCATAAGTGCTTCAATGAAACACATTACAGAATCTACAAAAAAACAAGAACATCACCATTTCACGCTCCGATAAAGGAAATAACATCGTTATCCTTAATATAACTGATTATTTTGCCAAATGCCAAAACCTTCTCTCCGATACCACAACATATACTAAACTCAACACTAACCCTTTAGTAAAATCACAACTTAATTTCAACAAAGAACTAAAATCCATCTGTAAAGACCATCCTCTCCTGAATAACAACCTAAAATCCTACATGAACAATTTAGCACAATTTTATGGTATTCCCAAAACCCACAAACAAAACAATCCCCTACGCCCCATAATCTCCAATATAAATTGCCCCACATACAAACTCTCATCTTGGATCGCCACCCAACTTAAACCTCTCATAAACAACATTTCTTCCACTCACCTAAAAAACAGCACCGATTTCATACAAAGAGCACAACACCTCAACCCTTGCACACACAATTTCTACAGCTTTGACGTTTGTTCTCTATTCACATCTGTCCCCGTTGATACCACTCACTCTTAACAAAATACATAAATGACAATAACATTACTTTCACCTTCCCTTTCTCTACCCTGAAACAACTCATCCTACTCACTTTACAACACAACTATTTTCAGTTTGATAAACAATTCTATAAACAAAAACATGGACTGAGTATGGGTTCCCCACTTTCTCCCATGCTCAGTAACATATACATGGAACTTCTCGAACACTACTACATTCTCCCCCACACACTTCTCACAGGTTGTGTTTGGCTCAGATATGTTGACGACATATTCGCTGCCGTCCCAAACACAACCACCCCTCAAAACATTCTAAATTTCATAAACACCATACACACAGATATACAATTCACAATGGAAACCTCCTCCCACAACACTATTCCCTTTTTAGACACACTCATACTAACCGACCACAACACCAAACCCTCATTCACCGTATATAGAAAACCCACTTCCATAACCCTAAATATATACACTGGTTTACAATCATAGTTTACGTATTAAGAGCGTCATCATAACTTTACAGTAGTGCTTACTCAAATATGTAGCGAACAATCCAGCAGGGCATTTATTAATTACATAAAGAAAATTTTAACAATTCGTACAATAAAATTCATACATCAAAAGTCTAAACAAGGCCAAAAAATATTCATCAACAAGGAAAATAACACAAACTTAATTAATAACACATTTAATAATCATAAACAAACTTTAGTAATAAACACAGATATAAACTATAAAAATAGTAACCTCAATATAGTAACTAAATACAATACACTCAACAAATTATTAAAACCAAAAATAGATAATAGTAGTAATGCAGCAATATACTGCAATTCCTTGCAAAACTTGTAGTATAAATGTTGGTGAATTAATCAACGTCTTCCGAAAGAATATCAACATAAATACGATATTCGGACCTTCAGCAGAAATTCTCATATATTTTGTTAAACGAAGGCCATCCGATAGACACTAAAAATAGCCAGGTAATACAAAAAATCAATAACCATAAATTCAGAAAACTATATGAATCATACTTAATAAAAAATACAAAAAATTTCAATAGAGATAAAGGTAACTACAGTATCGACAACACAGTTAACGAAATCTTAAAATTATCCAACTCATGCAGACAACTAATAAAGTGGAACGAATCGAAATTTTGGACAATCCAGAACCAACAATCACAAAACCAATAACATAGTTCAATATATCATTCTCTTTGAGTTCCCCGAAAGGAGTGGGAGAAGACTTTACAGCTTGGAAACTTAAAAGGAGAATACTGAATAATTAATGAAGTGTAATAGTAAATTAAAAATGTTTTTAACCAAACAGTTTAAAAAATCCATCCCCAGTGAATAAATAGGGGACTGTGTAAATATATTATATATATATATATATATATATATATATATATATATATATATATATATATATATATATATATATATATATATAATAACTATATATATATATATATATATATATATATATATCTATTTTTATATATATATATATGCATATATATATATAATAATACTATATATATATATATATATATATATATATATATATATACTATACCTTATATATATATAATAATAATAATATATATGTATATATATATATATATATAACTATATATATACATATATATATATATATATATATATATATATATGCTATAAATATTCTTTATATATATATATATATATATATATATATATATATATATATATATATATATA
>JABUQX010078554.1:17500-22500 GCA_015478945.1 Trachelipus rathkii
CCAAATGATTGCACGTTAACTGACATAAAAAATAAATTATTATGGGATTCGATGTGTCGCTACTATGAAATCAATGTAAAAATTAACAAGACAAATATATATATATATATATATATATATATATATATATATATATATATATATATATATATATATATATATATATATATATATATAATAATAATAATAATAATAATAATAATAATAATAATCAGTGTACGACAACTTACGCTGAGGCGATCTTAAGAATCGCTCCAAAGTAAGTATTTTATAATCTCTTCTATATCGCTGCCAGACGTATAATTTTCACATAACTATTGGAGCTATCAGGAGCGATGAATGATTTCGCTCGCCAACTCATATTCTTATATAAATAGAATTTCAAAAACTACGTACAACTGAGACAAGTATGTTTATTCAATTTCTTCTTATTAGATGAAATTTTCTTACGTTTCTGCCTTATTACAAGAGTTTTTAAAATTTCCATTCAATTATTTATTAAAAACATGATCTTTTAATTAAGTGTTATAATTCAGAATTTATGTTTAATTAGTGAGGAGGAGCGATCGCTCCATCGCTCCTATACACGAGTCGCCACTGATATATATATATATATATATATATATATATATATATATATATATATATATATATATATATATATATATAAATAACTAAAATATATATATAAATATAGATATATATATATATACAGTATATATATAATATTTTATATAAATATATCCTATCTATCTATACTGGTAATATATATATATATATATATATATATATATAATAATAATAATATATATATATATATATATATATATATATATATAATAATATTTACGAAATATATATGTATATATATATATATATATACAGTATATATATATATATATATATATATATATATATATATATATATATATATATATATATATATATATACATATATATATATATATATATATATTACAGTATAAATATATCAGCATACAGTAGGTCAGATAGATTTGGAAATTATTGATCAAATTGAGAATATGTCCATCAAAATTCAAAATTTTCAACGGTTGTTTTCGAAAGAAAGCCACGCCTTCATTTGCCTACGTCGAAATGTAAGAAACGTTGTGATTAGTTCATAACAAGCAAATTTCTAAATTCTTTTTTAATTTTCATCGTATTCTTTATGGCATTTCGAACATAACGTAAATAATTAATTTTATAAAAAAAAATTAGGCGTTTCCCTTCAAATTTTTTTACCACGACAAATACTAAAAATATTTATGATAATAAAAATAATCTTTTGTTACGTAGAAAGGCACATTAAATTTGTTTAAGAGTTGGCGTCAACTTTTCCTGAGAAAAGAACAGTTTATCCTTGTTTTACTCTTTCTATTATTATATTATTTCAACAAATACCAATGAAGGAAGGAGGTAACGACTCGAAATTTTCATAAATATATATTTCAAAGATTACAATAAATAAATCACTTTCCTAGCAGCTAAATATAAACTCGCACATAAAAATATAATCTTTTAAATAATTGTTATTATTGCATAAAAATACTAACTAAGTAACAAAAATGGAATAATAACAATTTCATTAAATATATACAAGTGTATCACTTACTCCTCTGTGTGGGCACGTAGACGAACAGTTAAATAGTTTTCAACTAAAATAAATCATAGAAATGTTTAAGAAATCTTACACCTTTAAGAAATTCTAATTCTAGTAGAACGACACTGAGAACGTCTCTGGAAATCTCATATTTGTGAGAAATTCTAAATCCAGCAGAACAACACTGAAAATGTCTTAAGAAAATCTCGTATCTTTAAGAAATTCCAAACTTTAATAAAATAAATCATAGAAATGTTCAGGAATCTCACGTATTTAGGAAATGGAAATTAATATCACTGAGGCACAATTAATTCAGACATTATGTCCTTTGTCATTAATTAGTGTTAGCAAAGTTTATAAAATCGATAGCACGAAACTTATACTTACAAATTAGTTTACATTTCGGCAAAACAAACTCTTTGGGAGACAAATGACTCGCCTCGAGCCAACACTCACAATTTGGTAAACCATATAGTTACTTCCGTCATCAGTCCAAAATCGTATCGACTTCGCAAGTTTAATTTCGGCGAGTCCAACCGAAAGGCTTTTTTTATCCAAATCACTCAGGAACAAGGGCACACAATCATCTAACTTCCAATTGAAGTGGAATTCTTGAGTTGCTGTTTCACTACGTCTCATCATCGAACAACAAACTAGGTTTAGTCCCGACATCGATCCTAATTCCAGCATCAATCGATCCCCGATTTCTTCGGGTCTTTTTACTTCTGCTTAAATACAACTTTTAAGTTTCCTCTAGTCATCGTTCCTTTACCTCTTCTTACGTCGTTCTTCTTTTGAGATGTCTAAACAATCTAATCTTTTCCTGTAATAATTTCCCTACTCTTACCTTTGCTTTTTTAGGTGGTTGTTAATTCCATAACAGTATACTAGATTTGGTGTAGGTAGAGATGGTTCTGAAGTGAAAAGTATGATTGATTTTGTGTTGGTGAAGAAAGAGATGTTGAAGTATGTGTTGGATGTTAAATCAGTGAGAGGATTAGGAATGGGATTATCGGATCATTATGTTGTTCTATGTAAAATTAAGTTAGTGGGGGCTTGGATGGAGAGGAAGGTGATACGGAAGGAAGTGGGTAGAATTAAGAGTGAGAAGTTAAGTGAACAAGGTAATAAGGATAAGTATATAAGAGCACTCGCAAGTAAATCAGTTGAATGTGAACAACTTGAAACTGAACAAATCTGGGAGCAAATGAAGGAAGCAGTTGTTAGTAGTGCAAAGGAAGTATGTGGATGTGCTAAAGTAGGAAGTAAGAATGTTAACAGTGAGTGGTGGAAGAGTTGATGAAAGCAGTTAAAGGTAAAAGAAGCGTGGTTGAATGTACTAAAGGCTAATGATGAAGTTTCAAAAGAAAGATGTTTGGAATTATATAAGGAGGAAAAAAGGAATACTAAAAGGTGCATACGTAGGAGAAAAAAGAGGTAAATGAACAGTTTGGAAGGAGGATGAATGGGGACTTACAAGGGAATAGGAAGCTCTTCTGGAAGGAAGCGCGAAAGGTTAAGAATGAGAATAAGGGGAACCTGCTTAGAATAATGAATAGGGATGGTGCTTTTGTAACTGATGAAATGGATGTGAGAGGAGTGTGGAAAGAACACTTCGAGAATCTGTATAATATTAACAGTAATGAAGAGGTGATAGTGAATGTGTGTGGGTTTGATGGTGCAAGAAGGAATAGGTATTTTGGGAATGAGTCATTATCAAGGAGGAGGTAATGGGTAGAGTGAGAAAGTTGAAGAATGAGTAAATCTGCAGGTATAGATGAAATTACTGGTGAAATGATCAAGAACGGAGGCGAGATGGTGATTGATTGGAAGTTGTGTAATAAAGCGTTTATGGAGGGTATAGTTCCGAGGGATTGGAGGAGAGCAGTAATAGTACCCTTATATAAGGGTAAGGAGAAAAGAAGTGAAGGAATTATAGGGGGAGTAGCGTTTTATTGAGTGTTGTAGGGAAGATATATGTGCTGGTATTTTAGTCGAAAGAGTGAGTCGAGTGACTGAAGGACTGATTGTTGAAGAACAAGGTGCGTTTAGGTGGTAGAGGATGGGTGGATCAAATCATTACATTGAAACAAATGGCTGAGAAAAATGAGAGAGAAAAAGAATAAATTGTATTTAAGTTTTTATGGATTTGCAACAGGCGTATGATGAGGATTAATAGGAAACCCTATAGCAGGTGTTAGTAATGTATTGTGTTGGTGGTGGAAAACACAAATGGAATCAAAGTATGTATGACGATAGTGAAGCGTGTGTAAGAATAAATGATGTCAAAAGTGATTGGTTTAATATTAATAGCGGAGTGAGGCAGGGATGTGTTATGTCTCTTTGGTTATTCAATTTGTATAAGGATGGGGTTATGAAAGAATTAGAGGTGGAGGTGGCAGGAGATGGTGTTAGAATGATGGAGAATGGAGGTGATGGAGGGTGCCTACCTAATGTTGTGGATGATTTGGTTTGTGTGGGTGAATCTGAAGAGGAGTTTGAAGGATTGGTGAGAAGATTTGGCGGGGTGTGTGTAAAGGAGGTTTGAAAATGAAAACGTAGATAAAAGAGTATGGTTATGGTTGTAAGTGAGGACAGTCCTCAGTGTGAAGCTATGTAAGATGGTGAGCAGCTGGAAAAAGTATCTGTTTAAATATTTAGGATATATTTGGATGAAAAGGGAACGGATGATGCAGAGTGTAGTAGGAAAGTTGTGAATGGCAGGAAGGTGGCTGGTGCAATTAAATCGTTGGTGGACGTAAAGGGATAAGTCTTGAGTGCACTAGGGTCTTACATGAGGGTATGTTGTTACCTGTGTTAATGTATAGTAGTGAGACTATGGTCTGGAATATGAGGTATAGATCTAAAGTTCAACGTGTTCAGATGGACAATCTTAGGGGCGTGTTAAGTGTGAAAAGAATTGATAAAATGAGGAATGAACGTATTAGGGAGTTATGTGGTGTGAAGAAAGGGGTAAATGAGAGAATAAATGAAAGTACGTTGAGATGGTTTGGTCATATGGAAAGGATGAATGACAGTCGGTTGGTTAAGCGGATGTATAGTGGTGAGTGTGTTGGGAATCGACCGGCTGGGAGACCGAAGAAAAAGTGGATTGAGTCAGTGAACGAATGTCTGAAGGAGAGAGGTGTGAGTTTGGCAGAGGCGAGAATAAAGGTGCATAATAGGAGTGAATGGAGGGTTTTGTGAGGGGTATGGTTGTGGCCCACCTGGGCCAGGGAATGAACCCTACACTTGACGATATGCCATAGTGAGGGTCCGTCGCGGTCCCGTGAAGCTCTAGGGTGGATTTTCTGACTGCGACGAGTTCTCACTAATAGGTATAAAGTGATTTTCTTTTCCGATGCATGTCACGCACCTT
>JABUQX010078554.1:32500-35000 GCA_015478945.1 Trachelipus rathkii
ATATATATATATATATATATATATATATATATATATATATATATATATATATATATATATATATATATATATATATATATATCCTGCTACGGTTCCACCCAAAATATTTATTGTGCTTCAATTCCACAGAAAAGATTGAAGCTCCGCGGCTCCTTTTCCGAAATCCTTCTCTATCTAATTCGCTCTTTATATAAAAATATCAAATTAAAAGATCAATTCTTGATAATCCAAGATAATAAATAATTGAACAGTCTTATAAAGTTGCAAATAGTGTTGAGTCAGAGGAATTTCATACCGGTAAGACGAACCTGTAACTTACTTTTTTCCCTATGATTAAACAGGAAAAGGTATACCGGCAGCTAACTCTTATGACAAAGCAGGCAACTTTCTTTTACAATTTTGGCAACTCACCTTTTCTGTTATAACCAATAATAAATAAATATTCAAAATTGATCTTTATTTATAAATAATATAAGTGTCATTTTTGGATGTGTTTGGCGTGTTGAATATAAGACTTGTCTGTTTATTATACCTTTCAATTACAAACTAAAATTAAAGTAAAGTTTTAGAAACTTATTTTGATTTTGAAAATCATTTCTGAGAATAACTATAATTATTGTTAATTACTTTTAATTGTTGATCTAATTATTATTACTCTTATTTATTTGTTTATTTATCTATTTAATTATTTATTTATATACTTATTTATATATTTATGTATTTATTCGTTTATTTATTTGTGTTCTTAACTATTGTAGTATATATAAAGACACAATAAATAATTTTATTTTAGGTAGCTCTAACACATATACATACACAAGCACACATTAAATATATACTTCATATATTTAGCTGCATAAAGAAACAGAACAATTAATTTGTATTTAGGAAGTATTTTTTCAATTACTTAGTAGAATTTGGGGACAAAACCCCTTAGATTATTTTTTTTATCTTTAATATTGCCATAAAAACTCAAAACTGCTACTGTGGCAAAATGGTTGAGTGACGTATTTAAAGACGACGTTTTAATTCCTCACTCAGATCCGAAGAAAGCGTGTAAAATTCTGCCTTTCGAGTGCTCCTGAGGGGCAAAGCTTTTCAAAAGGAAAATAATTAAAGTAAAATACTATTTATTATTCGTAAATTCATTGGCTCTTCCATATTGATTATCATCCGCATTAATTGCCAAATTCAGATTGGAATAAACACCTAAGCCAAACACATTTTTATAGTATTCATCTTCTCAACTTCTTCTTATAGTATTCATCTTCTCAACAAACACTTGCAGGTTCATGCACTTTTCATTCGTTTCAGAAGGAACACCTCCTTCGTTGTCGATCCTCATACACTCCCACCTCTTCTTCCTCATCAATGTTTCCTATTCTCCTCTCGATTATTGTCTTTACGTTATCTCTACATATGTCCCTCGGCCTCCCCACCAGTAAACTAGTTGAAATATTTCGTGATAATAATAGACTGTTACCATTTCTTAAGTCCAAGTGAGAACATTAAGAATATTTATTACAAACTTTATTTAAGTAGTCTTAAGAAATCTTCAAGAAGAGTCCTAGCTTAAACAGAGGAACCAATCAAGATTTGTTTCAATTTTTTTAGGCAATTTGTTATAAAATATTAAGCAAATTTTTGATTGGTGAAGAAATTCTTCCTCTTCATTGATCTTGTAAAATTTATTTCACCACCAATTGTTTCTATTTAAGTGGGGTATTTTATAAAATAATTTTGGAGTGAACATGGGGATTGTTACTGCATCCTGGTCTTAGTTAATTATTAATGAAATTTTTTTGAAGGAAGAAGGATGCCAACAATTTCTGGTTTCGAGATTTCTTTTTGGTATCGCTATGTTGATGACGTTTTTGCTTTGTAGCCCACTCATTTGCATTAACTTTACCTGTGAAGTTAAGACTTTGAATCCTTCATGGATGAAAAGGCATCTTTGGACTTGTTCCCTATGGTGCTGTCTCTCGTCAATCATACTCTACTGGATCTGAATGAGGATTCTGGGTTTGAAATTGAAACGTTCTCCAATTTTATATTCCTAGTTGTCTTAATTATTGTTTCAACGCACGTGCACACACACATAAGCACACATAAACATATATATATATATATATATATATATATATATATATATATATATATATATATATATATATATATATATATATATATATATATATATATATATATATATATATATATATATATATATATATATATATACTTCCTATAGAAAGAAAATCACAAAATCTACATCTGATTGACTTAAGGGGAGTTCAAAAACTTGAATTAAACGAACTTTCTTCCTTCTTTTTTTTAGATAAAATTTTTTTTCTCAGAAAAGAACGTAAAATATTGGAATAAAAAATTATTCCTATTTTAAAACTTACTTTTGATATTATTTCGAAAAATATATATATAAAAATTCTCCAGCAAAAGTTCCGTTACATACACGCGCTCTTACGCTTACACACACACACAC
>JABUQX010078554.1:40000-45000 GCA_015478945.1 Trachelipus rathkii
TATATATATATATATATATATATATATATACTCTAGAGCTTCACGGGACGGCGACAGACCCTCACTATGGGATATCGTCAATGTAGGATTCATACCTTGGCCCAGGTATGCCACAGCCAAACCCCCTCACAAAACTACATCATTCACTCCTATTATGCACCTTTCTCCTCGCCTCTGAAAAACTCACACCTATTTCGTTTAGGGATTGCTTTACTGGCTTAATCCATTTTTTCTTCGGTCTCCCAGCTGGTTCATTCCCAGAACACTCACCACTATACATCCACCTAACTATCCGACTATCATCTTTCCTTTCTACATGTTCAAACCACCTCAACGTACTTTCATTTGTTCTTTCATTTACCCCTATCTTCACACCACACAACTCTCTAATACGTTCATTCCTCATTTTATCAATTCTTCTCACGCCTAACACGCCCCTAAGATTGTTCATCTGAACACATTGTATTCTAGATCTATACCTCTTATTCCAGACCATAGTCTCACTATTATATATTAACACAAGTAACAACATACCCTCCTGTAAGACCCTAGCGGACTCAAGACAGTCCATTTACATCCACCAAGGATTTAATTGCACCAACCACCTTCCTGCCATTCACAACTTTCCTGCTGCATTCTGCATCATTCGTTCCCTTTTCATCCAACATATATAGTAAATATTAAACTCCAACACCTGTTCCAGTTGTTCACCATCCAACATAGCTTCACATTAAGGACATTCCTCACTCACAACCATAACCTTACTCTTATCTATGCTTCCTTTCAAACCCCTTCTTCTACACAACCTTCCAAATCCCTCTACCATTCCTTTCAAACTCTCTTCAGATTCACCGCATAAAACCAAATCATCCGCATATAATAGATAGGGCACCCTCCACTCCCTTCCATTCTCCATCATTGTAGCACCTATCATTGCTACCTCCACCTCTAATTCTTTCATAACCCTATCCGTGTACAAATTGAATAACCAAGAAGATATAACAAATCCATGCCTCACTCCGCTATTTATATTAGGCCAATCACTTTCGACTCCATTTATTTTTACATACTTTTCACTATCGTCATACATACTTTTGATACTATTTAGAAGCCTATCACCAACACCATATATCACTAATACCTGCCATAGAGACTTTCCTATGAATCCTATCATACGCCTGTTGCCAATCCATAAAACCTAAATACAATTTATTCTCCTTCTCTCTCATTTTCTCAATCATTTGTTTCAATGTAAAGATTTAATCCACAGATCCTCTACCACTTCGAAACGTATCTTGCTCTTAACCAATCAGTCATTCAGTCACTCGACGCACTCTTTCGACCAAAATACCAGCATATATCTTCCCAACAACACTCAATAAACTAATTCCCTGATAATTTCTACGGTTTCCCTTATCCTTCTCACCCTTAAATAAAGGTACTATTACTGCTCTCTTCCAATCCAGCAGGACTATACCTCCATAAACGCTTTGTTACATAACTTCCAAATCTACTTAATCACCATCTTGCCTCCATTCTTGATCATTTCACCAGTAATTTTATTTCTACCTGCAGATTTATCATTCTTCAACTTTCTCACTCTACCCACTACCTCCTCCTTACTAACGACCTCATCCCAAATTACCTATTCCTTCTTCACCAACAATCCCACACACATACACTATCACCTCTTCATTACTGCCAAAGTTATCCAGATTTTGTAAATGTTCCCTCCACACTCTCCTCAAATTCATTTCATCAATTACGAAAGCCCCATTCCTTATTCTAAGCAGATTTCCCATTCTTAACCTTTCGCGCTTCCTTCCAGAAGAGCTTCCTATTTCCTTGAAAGTCCCCATTCATCCTCCCTCGAAACTGTTCATTTACCTCTTTTTTCCTCCTACGTATGCATCTTTTAGTATTCCTTTTTCCTACCTATATAATTCCAAACACTTTTCTTCTGAGACCTCATCATTGGCTTTTAGTACATTTAAACACGCTTCATTTTTACTTTTAACCTGCTTGCATCATTCCACCACTTACTTCTAACATTCTTACTTCCTATTTTAGCACATCCACATACTTTATCGCGCTACTAGCTCTCCCTTCATTTGTTTCCAGATTTGTTCAGTTTCAACTTGTTCACATTCAACTGATTTATTTGCAAGCGCTCTTAAATACTTACCCTCATTACCTTGTTCACTTAACTTCTCACTCATAATTCTAAACACTTCCTTCCTTATCACCTTCTCCTTCCAAGACACCACTAACTTAATTTAACAAAAAGCAACATAAAGATCAGATAAACCCATTCCGAACCCCTTCATGGATTTAACATCCAGTACATACTTCAACATTTCCTTCTTTAACAACACAAAATCAAGCATACTTTCACTTCGAGACCATCTCTACCTACACCAACTTTAGTATACTTGTGAATACTCTTGTGTTTAAGGAAAGTATTACTTACACACATACCTCTCTCTTCACAGAAATCAATCACATTCCTACCATTCTCATTTTCTCCCGACACCCCAAAGCCACCTGTTACACCATAAATTTTTTGATCACCTATCCAACCATTTAAGTCACACAACACAATCAATCTGAAGCTCCTACTCAACTTATCCAAAACATCATTCAGATTATTCCAGAAAATCGCACTCTCTTCAACATTACCCTCAGATTGACCATATGTCATAATCACACATACCTTGACATTTTCAAATTTAAATTTAACCATTAAAATTCTAGTACTCACACAAACAAAACCTACCAAATGGCTTCTGTTACCACAGGTGAGAGAGTGAGGTACATATTATAGTCGTGCAACTTCTCTCCCTTCATTCCTTCCACACCAGCACATAAACATTCACCACACTACTCATTTTCAGTTTCCTTTCATCTTTGTTTCAGTCACAGCGAACAAAGTCAAATTTACCCTCTCTATATACATCCGTCCCCTCTCTCCTCTCCTCCTCAACATTTATTCCTCTGACATTCCAAGTACCAATACGATTCATAAGTTTTCGCTGAAAGATAGAAGATCGCTTACGATGATCACAACCTTCTCCGAGGCATGCATTAGCATTCCTAGCAAAAGATAAAAGCAAGTGGGCAGCCAACCCAACTACCACTGTCCATTTATTCGCCTTCTACAACACGCAGAACACATGCTGTGGGCAATTCTTTCTCCCCCACAAATAGGGATATAAGGGATAGGGATGTCGGCAAAATGTTATCTAGAAGAGGGGTGTGGATATAAGTATGTGTATATGATACGTGGGTATATGTTAATGTATGTAAAATGTTGTCTGGAAAAGAAGTATGGATATGAACGCAAAAGAGAAAGGCGAACTCTTGGGCACTGGAATGTCATAGAAGACCCAACACACCATAAGATAAATTGGACGTAATTTTATCGCAGAGCGTAAGCTACTCTACTTTCCTTTCTCTCTCTCTCTCTCTCTCTCTCTCTCTCTCTCTCTCTCTCTCTCTCTCCCTCTCTCTCTCTCTCAATCTGTATATTTCTTTATATATATATATATATATATATTATAAAATATATATAGTATGTATTTATATATATATATGCCTAATTTAAAATTGTTTATAAGTATATATAATATACTAATTCCACAGGATTCATAAGAATTCAGAAATTTAAAAAATTATATTAATTCATTCGTAAACTTTATTCAAAGCGGAAAATTACAATTAAAATCATTTTGATAGTATAAGCACTTCTATGAGAGAGAGAGAGAGAGAGAGAGAGAGAGAGAGAGAGAGAGAGAGAGAGAGAGAGAGAGAGAGAGAGAGAGAGAGAGAGAGAGAGAGAGAGAGAGAGAGAGAGAGAGAGAGAGAGATTACAAGAAAAAAAAGGAAAGAAAACAAATATGATAATATTATTCCACAAAAACAGACACATGTCCATGAGTACATATGCCTCCATACATTCATGGTATCTTGAAAGGTCACAAAATATATACAATGGAAGTTATGAAGACGCAGCAGTGACCTAAGAAAGCCGCCTATTTGAATACCAAATAAAGACACATATGTTCCCCATCAGATGGTGCTGCACAAGATGGGCTTCAGAATTAGATCAAGAAAAATAGATCTCTTATGAACGGAGATAAACAAAAACTGCCACTTAAATAATAGAAGATAAGGGAAAAACAACTCTACTCTAAGCAAAAATGTTTGCCATTTACACAGTACAAAAGAAAAAAAAAATATTGTAAACATTAAAGAGACCTCTGGAAAAATGAACAACTGTTGGGAATAATTTCAATCTTGTATGAATAATAAAATTTATGGATGTGGGACCTTATTTCTTAGCTTACACACACAGATACACACACACATACACACACACACACACACATATATATATATATATATATATATATATATCAATGATATATATATATTTATATATATATATATATATAGATTTTTATAATATATATTATATATATATAGTATATATAATATATATATATATATATATATATATATATATATATAGAGAGAGAGAGAGAGAGAGAGAGAGAGAGTCCAGAATTTGTTTAATTTTTAACTAAATTCTTATCAAGAAACCATTGCATCGCTGTAAAAATTCCGGCATCTTCAAAATTATATGAAGTAAAAGAATTACAATCATAATATATATAATAAAAAAAAAGTACTTAGTAAAATGAGAGAGAGAGAGAGAGAGTTCCCAGAATTTGTTTAATTTTTGAACTAAATGTTATGACACAAAGCGATGATTCGTTTTGTAAAATTCTGACATCTCAATATTATATGAGTAAAGTCAATTAAATTCGTTATATATATATATTATATATATAATATATAATATATAATATATTATATAATAAAATAAATAAATATAATATTAGAAATATATATATACTAATATATATATAATATATATATGATATATATATATATATATATATATATACCTGTCGTTATTTGAAATTTTTTTCCACTAT
>JABUQX010078554.1:55000-58998 GCA_015478945.1 Trachelipus rathkii
AATATATATATATATATATATATATATATATATTATATATATATATATATATATATATTTATATATTATTTTAGCAATACATTTCGAACATAAATTTAAATTTTTTACAAATAATTATAATGGAGTACTACATTACTTCCCACGCTAAACACGGAGTGAGAAAGTATGTTATAATAGTTATACAAGATATAAAAGCTAATCATCATTCAAATGTAAGCATATTTGAGTGCATTCGTAAAATGCGCGCAAACATACAAAACATTTCAATGAGGTAAAAAGAATAATAAATAAAATACATAAAGTAAAAGTACTTTCAAATGCAAGTATATCTAATTATGTCCGAAGACATAAGTACACATACAAACTTTTGAATGCACAAATAGTATACATGAAATGCAAAGAATATTCAAACACAAGCATATCTGGTTACATCCAAAGATCTAAACATACATACAAATATTTGAATATATAAAATTACAAAATGTTTTAAATAAATATTTATATTAAATATATTGCACATAAGTTTGCTTGGAGAATGTTACTTGACATCTTGGATTTCGACCTAAATTCTTTTTCTGTTGGCACTAAATGTCGATTGAATAGTTGAATAACAAGGAAAGGTCCAGTCAGTAAAGGAGATTCTATTTTCATGATTCGATCAACACGTGTGCATGATTTTAAAGCTTCGTGACATATGTAGAGGCGAATATTGCCTAAAATCTAGTCTTTTATTGTAGCGATAATTTTTAGGAAATATTTAATAGTCAATATGAATATATCTGTGAATACAAGGAAGGTTCAGTATACGGAAGTTTCTAATGTTTTTCTTGAATTCGATCACGCGTACGTAAACATTTTCAAAGCTTCTGGCAATGAAAGAAACAATTGCGGGACATTTGTAGAGACGAAATTGCCTGAAATCTAGTTTCTTTATTTTTAGTGGTAAATTTCTTGATAAGAATGAAACGTATTAAAAATGGGAAATGGCACAGTCATTGAGAATCGAAGGAATCTGAGTTCGGTAGTGGAATCCAAAAATGAGTTTTTTTCTGACCATAATATCCAAAATTAATTGAAAAATGAGAAGTAGTCTGTATGGATAATGTTTCGCTTGGGTCATCTTTTTGGAGTGATCTGATTTAGAAGTTTTAGTAATATTTTTTTCTTTTCTTCAATAATTGTTTTCCTGTGGCTTTATCAGAATGCACTGAAATAGAAGTTCTGGGTGTTCTCTCTGGGTTTCACCAATTATATTAGCAAATCTGCTAAGTTTGGTGGTTTCTTCTTGAGAGCATGGCCTATATAAAATGAATGGTGAAATTTAAAAATCCATATTTGAACTATGCCTTTATTTATTTCAAAAAAGATAAGAAGGTTGCCCGTTGCCGAGATTCTCTCTCTCTCTCTCTTAACAAAAAGATAAAAGTTTGCCCGTTGTCTGAGATTCTCTCTCTCTTCTCTCTCTCTTCTCTCTCTCTCTCTCCTCATCTCTCTCTCTCTCTCTCCTCTCTCTCTTCTCTTTCTCTTCTTCTCTCGTCTCTCTCTCTCTCTCTCTCTCATCTTTTCTATATTGTATGAATAATTATGGATCTGGAACATTATTCTTAGTTTGCCATATAATATATATATATATATATATATATATATATATATAAATATATATATATATTATATATATATATATATATATATTATATTATATATATAGTATATATATATAAACAAAAACCTAATAGCGGGAAGGTAAAGAATGCTTGCATCCTCTAGGATCGAACCACTGCATGTTGCGACTGAGAACGATATACTCGACGCTCTACCACTGAGCCATCCTCTAACTCCCAAAAAACGTTAGATTCAAGAAAAGTTTTAAGCGAACGAGCTAACGTCAGAGCTATATCACCAGGTTTTCACCCTCTCCTTCCTCGTTCGTAAGATTTTAAATGGTACTTGTCCTTTAAAAGGAAGTTAACGCGATAATATATTGAAAGAACGGATGTAATCGATTTTTTCCGTATTTCAAGGCAATAGGGCGTAAAGTTGCCAATAACAGTTTTTTTTTTTTAACTAAAGGAAAACACAAGATTAAATTTCTAAGATGGAAAGAGTCAGGGTTTCTCGGCCTCAGCGGGGTTGACGGGGGGGGGACTTCGTCCCCCCTCTGTCCCTTCGTCGGCTTGAGCCCCTTAAAAAAAATTTAAAAAAAAATTAACATATAAAAATTAACATGATAAAAAAAGCAACTTGTATTAACTCTCGCGCTCTTTCTATTAGAGTTTTAGCTAACACGTGACGCTGCAGGGCTGCACGAGTAGCGTCCGGCGATTTTCGATATCATGTCTTTTTATGTAACTTCCTTTTTAAGGACAAGTGCCTTTTAAATCATTATAACATTGCTATCCTCGCAATAAATAAGTAGGTAAACAAAGAACTATACGGGAAGGTAAAGAAAAGTTGCCTTGACGGGAGCTCTTTCGCTTAAAACTGTTCTTGAATCTAACTTTTTTGGGTTAGAGGATGGCTCTGTGGTAGAGCGTCGAGTATATCGTTCTCAGTCGCAACATGCGGTGGTTCGACCCCAGAGGAGGCAACTTTTCTTTACCTTCCCGTAATAGTTCTTTGTTTACCTACTTATTAATTGCGAGGATAGCAATGTTATAATGATTTAAAATCTTACGAACGAGGGAAGGACAGGGTGAAAACCTGGTGATATCGCCTTGACGGGAGCTCGTTTGCTTGAAGCTGTTCTTGAATCTCAGTGGTAGAGCGTCGAGTATATCGTTTCAGTCGCAACATGCGGTGGTTCGACCCCAGAGGAGGCAATTTTCTTTACCTTCCTGTAATAGTTCTTTGTTTACATACTTATTAATTGTGAGGATAGCAATGTTGATATATATATATATATATATATAGTATATAATATATATATATATATATATATATACTATATATTAATATATATATATATATATATATATTTATATATTAAACATATATATATATAATATATTATATATAATATATATATATATATATATTATAATATATATATATATATATATTATATATATATATATTATATATATAAATATATATATATATTATTATATATATATATTATATAATATAATATATATATATATATATAGGTGAAGGTAGCGGTTTAAACGACAAAATATTTAGTAATATTTGGTACGAATTTTCGTTCCAATGAAATAAAAACTTTTTATTATTAAATTAAATGATAAGTACGTTTTAGAAATTATTATTATATATATTATATATAAAATTATATATATATTATATATTATATATATATATATATTATATATATATATATATATATATATATATATTTTATAAAAATATATATATATATATATATATAATATATATATATTCTAAATAAATATATATAATTATTTAGATATTTATATATTATATATATATAGTATATATATATATATTATATATATAATATTATTATATATATATATATATAATATATATATATATTATATAAAATTAATATTTAATATCAGAACAAACCAATAAATAAAAAATATCCTTTTTTTTTTTTAAAAAGAAAAACTTATAAATAAAAAGTTTAAAATAAGCCCCCCCCTTTTCACCAAGGAATAAGTTTCAAATTTAATTCATAGGACAATTCGTAAACAAATTCATAAAGGAGTGCTATTGTAATTACAATTATATTATAATTGAATTAAGATGGATCTAATAGAACTTAGTATGTTATAATATATTTTGGTCAGTGTCTAAAAGCTGACCATCATAGTAACTAGAGAACGACACACCTACAGCAAAAACAAATTATATATTTGGATTCAGCGGAAAATTGTAGGAGGAGTTTTTAAATTTTTTTTTTCAAATATTTATTCGTCGGAAATATTTAAAAAAAAAAATTATTTTTCCCCATTTAGGGGCTAGAGTAATACCAAGTGTTAAAGGGAGTAAAATTAACTTCTTTTTTTTTAACTAAA
>JABUQX010078555.1:0-12657 GCA_015478945.1 Trachelipus rathkii
CAGTTAAATGATCTAAAATGGAGGAGAATAATGAATTATTTCGAAAAAATATTTTTTTACGTAAAAATTTATTCTCATGAGACGTGCTGAACAATTTTCAAATAGTGCATGAACCTTAGTCAGATAGCCGGAGCCAAAGCCGGAGCCGAAGCCGAAGTCGAAAAGTCGAATTCGATAGCCGGACCGAATCCGGAATCCGGATCCGCAGTGTGTTGAATTTTTTTAAGAAATTTGCTTACATACTGGTAATATTTAATAGAAATAGAGGTGCTGAACATTTTCAAATAGTGTAGAAATATGTAGTCCGATCCGCGAAGCCTTCTCCGGAGCCGGTCCGGAAGCCTGCTTCCTGGGTATCGAATTTTTTTTCGGAAATATTTTTTGGTTAAAAAATTTAATTGTCATTAAAAGACGTCCCCCGTAACAATTTTTCAAATAGTATACAAACCTTTAGTTGATCCGGGAGTCCGAGCGAAGTCGATGCTGTGAGCCGGAGCTTAGCCGGATCCTGGTAATGAAATTTTTTCGAAAAATATTTTGTTGAGGTAAAATTTATTGGCCACAGACGCTTGACAATTTTTCAAATTAGTGAGAAACCTTAGTACGGATCCGGAGCCGGAGCCGAAGCGAAGCCGAAGCCGAGGCGAAGCCGAAGCGAAGCCGAATCCGAAACTTCGAAGCCGAGTCGAAGTCGAGTCGAAGTCGAAGTCGGAAGGCCTGGATCCGGATCCGGATCGGATCCTGGGTATATTTTTTTCAAGAATATTTTAGGTGAAAATTTAATGGAAGAAGACGTGCTTAACAATTTCTGAAATAGTACAGAAACCTTAAGTCGGATCCAGAGCCGAGGCCTGACGTCGGAGCCGGTGCCGAGTCGGATCTCTGGGTATGATTTTTTTCAGGAAATACCTTTTTAGGTGAAAAATATATTTTCAAAAGACTTTGAACAATTTCAATTAGTACAAAAACCTTAGTCGGCATCCGGAGGCTGAGACCCGGATGTCGGAGCGAGCCTGAACCGATCTGGTATGAATTTTTTTCCCAGATCATTTTTAGGTGAAAAATATATCTCCAGAAGACGTTAAGTCTATAGTTTTTAAAATAGTACAGAAAATATTAGTTGGATGCGGAGTCGGATCTGAAGGCCGGAGTCGGAACCGATCCTAGGTATGAAAGATTTTTTTCAAATAATCATTTTTTAGAGAGTGAAAAATTATAATTCCACAGAACGTGCTGAATAATTTACAAGAGAGTCAGAATCCTTCAGTCAGAGCCGAACGCGAAGTCGAAGCCCGCAGAAGCGAGCGAGATCCCTAGGTAGATTTTTTTTCCAATTAAATACTTTTTTTAGGAGAAAAATATATTGTCCAGAAGACGTCTGAATAATATTCAAAAATTAGTGCAACTTCCCTTAATCGGATCAGTATTTGGAGTAGGAAGCGTGGATGCCGAGTATGAACTTTTTTCTGAAAAATTTTTTTTTAATTTGAAAAATTATTTACCAGAAGACGTGCTGAATAATTTTGAAATAGTGCAGAACCTAGTCTATTTTAATATATATATATATATTATATATATTATACATACTAGTAATATATATCATAGTAATATATATATATATATATATATATATATATATTATAATACTATATATATTATAATATAATATATATATATATATATTATAGTATATATACAAATATATACTATAAATATACTATATATTATTATATAACTACTTATATATATATATATATATATATATATTAGTATATATATATATATATTATAAATAATAATATATATAACTATATATATATTATTATATAATATATAAATATATTATATATATACATATATATATATATATATATTACATATATATTATTATATTTTTATATATTTTTTTAATATATTTTAAAAAAAAAAAAAATATATATATATATATATATATATATAATATATATATATAGATATATATATATATATATTTAATATATTTTATAAATATATAATATATACTATAATATATTATTATATATACTATATATATTATAACTATATATATATATATAGTATATTATATTAATATATATATCTATATATAATAAATATATATATATAATATATTTATATATATATATATAGTATATATATATATATATAATATATTATAATATATACATATATATATATATATTATATTCTATATAGTTTATATTATTTAATAAAAATAAAAATAAAAAATTTTATTATTAATATTAAACTAATAATATATTTTATATAGTATATGTATATATATATAATATATATATATATATATATATATATATATATATATATACCTATATATATATACATATATATATAATATATATATATATATTATATATATATACTACGTATATTTATAATATATAAATATATATATATATAGATATATATATATATATATTATATATATATTGATTACTATATATATATATAGTACTATATACTATATATATATATATATAATAATATCATTAATATTATATATTAGTATAATATTAATTATATATATATCTATAAGTATCTATATCTATATATATATATATTATATATATATATATATATTACTACTATATATATTATATATATATATATATATTTATTATTTAACTATATTATAATATACAATAATATATAATCATATATATATAATATATATAGTACTATATCATTATATATATATATATATATTATATATATATATATATATAATATCTAATATATATATATAATATATTTATATATATAAATATAATATGTATTAACTAAATATTGCCCAAATTATCGCAGTGTGATAGGTATTCACAAATAACCCCTTAAGTAATTTTCAACCTGCTGGGATGTGAACTGGGCCCTAGCACGATGTCCGCTGTATAAGTGTTTGTACGACCACGCCACGATGCTAAAGAGTAAAGCGCGAGAATTGTTCCGCATATATATATATATATCAACCCACCCACAGGAACCACGAACGCACTCTACATCGTCACTTGCTTCGGGCGTAGCGGACAAAACAGGCTAGCCGCGCGCAAGAGTGAAATACTTTATAACCGGGGAAATATAATTGTATGTATTAACAACTGCTACAATTTATCAACGCACGCTAGTGATAGGTATTACAAAAATAACCCGTTTAAGTAATTTCATCATGCTGGGATGTGAACCTGGGCCTAGCAGATGCGCTGCCCATAAGTGTTTGACGACCGCACGATGGACTAAAAGTAAAGCGCGAGACATTGCTCCTGTGGTGAATATATCAACCACCCAACAGGAACCACGAAGCACATCTACCCGTCCACGCTCGGGCGAGCGACAAACAGGGCACCGCGCAGAGTGTAAATACTTATACCGTTTGAAAATACTGTATGCGGGGGGGGGGGGGGGTTAATAACAACTGCTACAAATTCAACGTAGTGTGATAGGTATTCAAAAATAACCACTTAAGTAATTTTTCACTACTGCTGTATGTGACCTGGGCTGTAGCAGATGTCCTCGTTAAGTGTTTTGAACGACACGCCACGATCTCTCAAAAAGTAAAGCGCGAGAATTTGTAGCAGTTGTTATACATCATCCCACCCTAACGGAACCACGAACGCACTCTACCCGTCCACGCTCGGGCGAGCGACAAACAGGGCATCGCGCAGAGTGAAATACTTTTATAACCGGGGAATATATTGTATATGTATTAACACAACTGCTTAAATTCAACGCAGTGTGAATACGGCTATTCTAAAATAACCCTTAAGTAATTAGCACACTGCTGGGAATGCTTGAATCTCGCTAGGGCCCATGTTTCACATTCCCAGCAGTAGTGAAATTATTAAGGTTTTTTGAATACTCATCACACTGCGTTGATTTGTAGCAGCTTCGTTATACATCAATATATTCCCCGGTTTATAAAGTATTTTCACATCTGCGTGGTGCCCTGTTTGTCGCTACGCCCCCGAGCGATTGGACTGGTAGACGTAGTCGTGGTATCCTGTTGGTGTAGGTGATATATTCACTCACACGACAATACTCGCGCTTTACTTTTAGTCCATCCATCCTGGCGTGGTCGTCAAACACTTAACGGAAATTCATGGCTAGGGCCCAGTGTTCAATCTCAGCAGTGTCGAAATTACTTAGGGGTTTATATCTTTGAATCCTATCACGATGTGCGTTGAATTTCTGTAGCAGTTGTTATATCATACAATATATTCCCCCCTTATAAAGTATTGTCACTCTCCGCTAGGTGCCCTGTTTGTCGCTACGCCGAGCGTTGGGCGGGTAGAGTGCGTCGTGGTTTCCTGTTGGGCTGGTGATTATTTACACCACAGAAAGCAATTCTTCTGCCGCTTAATGTTACTGCTTTAGTCCATCGTTGGCGGTGGTCCGTCAAACACTTAGCGGACATCTTTGCTGGGCCCCCACGTTCACATCCCAGCAGTGTCTGAAATTACTTAAGGTTATTTTTGAATAGCTATCACTACTGGCGTTGAATTTCTGTAAGCATGTTGTTATACATACAATATATTTCCCCGGTTTGATGAGTATTTTTCACCTTGCGCGGTGCCCTGTTTGTCGCTACTCCCGAGCGTGGACGGGTAGAGTGCGTCCTGGTTCCTGTTGGGTGGGTGATATACTCACCCACAGGAGGCAATTCTCTGCGTGCTTTACTTTAGTCCATCGTGGCGCTGTGGTCAAACACTTACGCGGACATCTGCTAAGGCCAGGTTCAAATCCCAGCAGTGTGAAATTACTTATGACATTTTGAATATATTAATATATATATTATATATTATTAATATTATATATATATTATATTATATTATAATATTATATTATATATATTATTATAATATAATATGTATTATTATATATATATATATATAATATATATATTATATTATATATTATATATGTATAGATATTGTACTATATTATATATATATATTTATATATTATATTTATTATATGTCGCCACCTATAATTAAAATAGAACATCTTTAGGGAGGAGAGGAGGAATCTTAATGAGCAGCCAATAAATATCATAAACGTCATTGATGAATCATACGTCATACCTCTCAAGCCATACCACGTGGAAAAGACAAATTTCAAATGCTACTAAGCATAATAAGGATAGCATAATGCTAATAAGGTGATGTCACGAATTTTTTAACTTTCCTTTTATTACTCTTATGTCTATACTGTCTGTTATGTCTCTTCCAGTTTCATAATATAGGCTATTTAATATTTAATTTAATCAAGAGGCAATATTATACATAATGTTCTATTAGCCAATCCTTAATCCATGCTTCGAGATATCAACTGCTTTTAAACCTCGGTACTTTATTAAATCGACAGGAGTGTGGTTGGAACACCTGCTGGGGCTACCTGGCAATTCTGCTTGGGTGTTCCTGGGTTACAGGTACATCAACCAAAGTCAATGAACGGCCGATAAGTGCACAACATGCCTTGTTGAAACAAATTTGCTAATAAATAAGTACAAAGAAAATTTCAAACTCGCGCAGGATCGAACCATCTGACTACAGCGTACGCCCGTTTAGACAATAGTCAGTAAAGCTCTACCAATAGTCGATCCACCTTGCCCAGAAAAGAAAGGTCATATCAGAACAGTTTTCTAATCTCCTGCTTCGATATAATTTTTTTTTTTTTTTGTTTTTTTTGTTTTTTTTAAAGTTCACACCTCCCGGGCATAACACGCCCTATTCAAGGAGGAGAATTCTCTAGGTAATACACACCTAGGAACCGAACTAGGATTCGAACTCACGACCTTGCCATGCGACTTCGTCGCTCTACCGTTGAAACTTAGTACTTATTTATATCGACAAGAGGGTGGTTGAGCCTGCCTGCGGCTGAGCAATGGCATTCTGCCTGGGTGTTCCTGGGTTACAGCAGTATCCAACCAAAGTCAAGATAAGCCGAAATGGACGCCACACAATGCTTGTTTGCGACAATTTGAAAATAATAAGTACGAAGACGAAAAAATTCACGTAGCGTCCAGGACTCGATCCATCAACAACAGCGTCGCCGTTAAAACCATGTACAGGAAGCTCTACCACTATGCTCCGATCCTCCTTTCTCAGAAAAAAGAAGGCATATTTCAGGAAACAGTTTCTCTGAATATTACTGCTCCGATATTACTGATTTGAAACACTCGGTACTTATTTAAATCGACAGGAGGGTTTTTTGGAACACCTGCTGTGGCTACATGGCATTCTGCTTGGGTGCTCCTGGTTACAGAGCAATCCCGCACCAAAGTCAAGGAACGGCATAATGGGCACAACTATGCTTGTTGCGGGCAATATTTGTAATAAAAGTAACGAATATACAATATTCACTCGCGCCAGCGAACTCGACCATCCGCAAACAGCGTTCGCCATTAGACAGATCGTATCAAAGGAAGACTCTGTCACTTGTTCGATCCACCTTCCCAGAAAAAGATGGCATCTCGGAACAAATTTCTTATATATTGCTTCGAAATCACTGTTTTGAAACTCAGTACTTATTTAAATGGACAGGAGGGGTGGTTGGAACACAGTGCTGTTGCTCAGGCGAACAATGTCCATTCTGCTTGGTGATATCTTCCTGAGTAATCAAGAGCAACCGACGAAACTACAGGTCCAAGGAAACGCCGAAATGGAGCACATACTATGCCGGTTGCAGCCAAGTTTGCCAACTGCTCGGCGTACGCCTGATTGTCAGTCGAGCCAGAGTTCGCACCATCGACAACCACGTCGCCGTTAGACAATGTCCAGTAAGCTCTACCACTAGTCTGATCCGCCTTCCCAGAAAAAGTAGGCATACCAGAACAGTTTTCTAATCTCTTGCTGCTTCGATACACTGCTTTGAAACTCGGTTACTTATTTCATGGCACTGAGGAGGGTTGACGTTGGAACACCTGTTTGTGGAGGATACGATGGCCCCTTCTGCTTTGGGTGTCTCTGTGGTTACATGGAGTCAACCATGAACCAGCAAAGTAAGAGCAACACGCCGAGAAATGGCGAGCACAACAGTGCCTTGATTTGTGTCAAATTGCAATAATCATCAGAAACAATAAAAAATTCACTTCGCGCGCGCAGGACTCGTAACCCAATCGAGCAACACGGGTGTCGCCGTTAGACTCAAATGTGCATGCTAGCTCACAAACCCACTAGTCCTGATCCACTACCCAGAAAAAAGAAGGCACTCTCGGAACAGTTTTTCTAAATCTTCGACCTTTTCCGATATCACTAGCTTTGAACTCGTAATTATTTAAACTCACTTCGGAAGGGTGTCTTGGTACCCCTACTAGGTTAAATGCTCTATAAGTTAATCTACTCTAAAGCCAAATCCGATATCATACTATATATATATATATAAGAGTATTAACTATATATAATAGATATACTAAGTATATATATATAGTATATATATGATATATATATACTAGTATATTATATATATATATATATGAATATATATATCTATGAGAATGAATATGTTTGTTCTGCCGTCTTAAAAAAAGAAATAATATTTCCAAAAGTTTATTTGCGTTTTTCTAGATAACTTTTTTTTTCTACACTTAGATCACAAAAAAGATTCATTAATAAACCGAAGCTTGTTGTGGGTTTTTTCTTAAACCTGTCGCCACTATTCAAATATATAAGTCCTTTAACATAGTTAACATACTTTCCGTAGATACTTATAGTGTCAAGAAGTAAGTTGGTTTGGGACGTTATTGAATTGTTTTTACTTCAAAAGTTTACTGAAAGTTCTTTTCCGAGATTGTTTAAATAAAAATTTTAGAGAAATCGCTTTCTTCTTCGAGTCATCAAAAAAATTTACGACAGCAAAATAGAAATGTTACCCCTTAAATGCATGTAAAGTTCTTTAATATTAAAGATTTTATTGGCAATTTTTTGTGAAAGCCCCGAAAAAAAATTCTTCCCTCTCCCCCCCAAAAAAAAACGAACAGTTTGTTTTTTTTTCTTTTTTCCCCAAAAAAATTAAAGATAAATTTGTTCTTTTTTTTGGGTTTTTCTTCTGTCATAAAAGATACAGCAAGAAAAAAATTTCGAGAAATAGTTTTGAGATAAAGTCTGGCTTAAGCGGAATTTTCATAAAATGTAACTAAAATCAGCTAAAAAATTTCATTTTTCTAGTACTATCAATCATAAATATTAGCTGAAATACATATACAGCTAGTAACGGGAAATTATCGATAGTACTATCGCACTTTCGATAGATTTTTACTATTGACACTTTTGCAACTTTCGATGGATTTGTTCAGCGTTCCTTATGTTGCACAAATCGTTAACAATCTAATTTGTGGCAATGAATTATTTTTCAACAATTTAATTATTATTTGTCCCAAACAAAAAGTGTAAGTATAATTATACAGTGATTTTTTTTTTTTTTCTTTTTTTGAGAGAGAGAGAAAGAGAGAGAGAGAGAGAGAGAGAGAGAGAGAGAGAGAGAGAGAGAGAGAGAGAGAGAGGAGAGAGAGAGAGAGAGAGAGAGAGAGAGAGAGAGATGACGAATCGAAAAGCCGTTGACTACACTTATCATGGAGATTATTTGTGTGGAATCACCCCATATGTAGATGCACTCTCCTTGCAAAGACAAACAACATCCATATACACTTCTAGCAACTGGGGCTGTAAGAAGTTCCAAAGTCATATCAGAACACCCAATTTCATATGTAAGCTTGTTAGGAAAAAGGTAATGAGATCCATCTGAGAAAGTTCACGAGAAAAGAAAACACCATGAAATTTTGGAACAGAAGGAGGTCAGAGTTACTTTGCTTTCAAGGAAGATTTTATAATTGTGTGGAAATTATGTCAAGTATACTGATAAAGAAACTGAGTTATTGATAGAGGCATTGAAACCAACTCTCTTTTCTTTAACCCATATAAAGGAACGAGAAAGATTAGAGGTCAGTAACTCCAAGGTAACCCACCTTACCCTCCTAGCATCATCTATTTGCTGTTCAATGGGATTAGAGGACAATAACTCAAAGGCTACCCTCCTTACCCTCCTAGCATCACCTATTTGCTGCTGAGTGGATTGTCTTTCAAACTGGAGGGAGTAGTTGAGAGAGGCATATCGTTCTAAGAGTATATAAATTACAATGTAGCAGATAAATCATTCATCCAAAAGAACAAAAGAATTGGGAATATATCAAAATTCTCAATAACACCACTAATGATAGATTTAATGGATAAATGTTACCTCTCTACAACAGCAGCCATTGAAGTTTACATAGAGGAGAGATAGCGAAGGAGGGAAGTTCGGAAACTAAAGTTTGTGACGGACTCTATCTTAAGCCTTCGAGAGGTCTAGCAAAACAGTAAAAGATTCACCTAATGACAAAGAGAGTGCAACCAAGAGTCTGTGAGAGAGAAAAGATCGCCAGTAGAGCTTTCTTTGCAGAAACCATACTAGCAATCAGAAATAGGCTAAAATATTTGAGAGATTTCTTAATCTTCCTGTCAAGGATAAATTCATAATTATTAGAATGAAAAGAGATTAAAGCAAAAGTATGATATTTGGATGGTTGAATGGGTTCCCCTTCTTAAGCAGAGACTGAATTAATTAAGGCTTCGAACAAGAGGGAAAAGTTGAAGTTGATATTTAGAGACGAAACAGTTCGCCATGGAAGGGAGCACGAATAGAAGCACATGTTTTAAGGATCATAGAAAGGATGCAGCAGAAAGCAGAAACATCTTAATGAGTTAGAGAGAAGGCAAAGATGAGGGATTGCTCCGGAATCATCCATAGTAGAATTAGAGGCATAAGCTGAGGAAAGCAGTTCAACTTTAGCAGAAGTTAAGACAGCAGTATTACCATTAGGGATACATTTGGAGGGAGACAGGGGTAAATGAAATTTAAAGTTAACGTTTTAAAATTGCAAAATGGCAGATGGATTGTGAGGTAGAGGAATTAGAATGATTGTTGTATTTTCTATGAAGTAAAGTTTTAAGCGTTTCGAAGAGTTGATATTGTGTTATTACGAGATGAAATGTAAGATGGATGAAATTCTGAAATTAAGACAGTGGTAATTTCTGAAGGCATCTTAACTGCCTCGAATTGCAGGAGAGCTATATAAATATATATATATATATATATATATATATATATATATATATTATATATTATATTAGATTATATGAGTTATATGAAGATATATATATATTATATATATGAGCAGTTATATATATATATATATATATATATATATATACATACATACAGCTAACATTGCTGCTGGCTGGCTGGCTATACACATGTTGCCTACATACAATGTTGTTGGTACACATATATTGAGTTATTGGTTATTATATACATATTACTGGTTGCTGATATTGTTATATATGTTATTATTATATTGTTACATATTATTGATGGATATTATATAATATTTATTCTGCGTAAAGATCTATGCTAATGGATTGTTGTAAGTGCATATTATATTGTTATACACACACACATGTATACATATATATATACAAAAGATACATATGCTACATATATATATACATATATGGTTACATATTAAGGTTGGTATTATACATTACTACATACTGGCATACATACATGATATATGATATATAGCTATTACATACATTGGTTACTGTTGCTGAAGAGCATGGCTGTCAAACATTATACAGTTGCTGGTTGGTTATTGGCTGGTGCATATGGTTGGTTATTGCTATTATTACATATTATTGGTTATTATATATATATATTATTATTGTTGGTTATTATATTATATTATTATTATTATTATTATTATTATTATTACATATATATTATTATTATTATTATTAATAAAAAAAATTGAACGTACATATTATAATTAAATAGAGATATTATTATTATACATATATTATCAAATATATATATATATATATATATATTATATTATTATATATATATATTACATATATATAGTTTAAAGTGGATTAGCTATTATTATTGTGGTTATTATTGCTATTGTTAGCTATATATATATATATTGGTTAATATTATAATATATATTATTTATTACATATACATATATTATATATATACATATACATATATATATTATTATTACATATGATATATATATATATAAATATTTATATAAATATTTTATATATATACATATTATATTATTATTATATATATTATTATTATTATACAGTTGAAGAAGTATATATATATATTATTATTACATTATAAATTATTTATATAAATATTTCATATATTACATATATATATATATTATATATTATATATATTATTGTTATTATTACATATATTATTATATTATATTATTGTTGCTATATATATATATTGTTATTATATATATATATAGTTATTATTGTTATTGTTATTATATTGTTATAACATATATTATATATATTAGTTATTATTATATTATATTATACATATTAATATATATACATATATATTACATATTATTATTATATATATATTATTACATATTATTATGTTATTACTTCTGAGTATAACATCCATATATAGCATATATATATATATATATATATATATATATATATATATATAGCAGCAGAACAGCAGCAGTATATATATATATATATATATATATATATATATATATATTATATATATCAGGGCTGCTCGTCACCTGGTCGTAGGTTTGTGCAACCACCAATATATAAAACTAGTTAGTGAGATGTTATTATTTATTTTTTTTTATTCCGAAATTTTTTTAATAAGATTAAATATTTAAAAAATTAAATTTTCTCTTATAATAAAACTCTAATGAAGGGCACCTTAATGTTAAAAAAAGTCATACAATTTTGATTAGTTAATCAAAATCAATAAAATGGTTTGCAAATTTTTGCATCGAATGATCAAAATATTTCTAATGATATAAATGTGTATGCACAAATCGTGCGCGAGCGCTTTTATTCCTATGGATTTGTTTGCAAAGAAAATACAAATATTGTATTTTATAAGGCACGAAGCATTTTGAAACAAGGTTGTTTTTTTTTTAATCATTTTCGTTCCATTTCTATAAGTTATAACAGTTTGTGGCTGAGGTGACAACAAGTAATACCGTTAATTATTTATGATGCTTAATTAATTTTAACATTGGAGTTCAAATAATTATATCTGGTAAAATTTGAACAGGGCCTAAAAATAAGAGGATTTAAAATATTTTAATTAGTGATTTTTTATTTTGAAACGATAATTATATTGAAAAAAAAATTGAAAATTGTGAAACAGGCTTTGATTTGAATTTTCTTTTACTTTTGTGAGAAATACAATGTGAAAAGGAAGGCTTTCAGCAATAGCAATACTCTCACTGGTGAAAGAGTTTATAATGAACATTTGTGATGTCAATTACAAGGTTACTGGGAAGTTTCCTTTTTAAAAAGAAGGGAGAGCCGATTTTCTTTATAAATAAATAAAATAGCTGTGCAGAAAAGACATTTTAAGTTTACTTATGCTTATATTGGTAATAAAAATTTAAATATATATATATATATATATATATATATATATATATATAGGGCGCACGAAAATGAAAGCGTTTCACGATAAATGCGAAACGGTTAAACACCCAATCCGATTGAACCAGCGCTTCTG
>JABUQX010078556.1:0-12500 GCA_015478945.1 Trachelipus rathkii
ATTAATATATAAATATAGTAGGATTAATATTGGAATTGGGTATTAGGTGTATAGTATAGGTATATTATCATAGTTATGTTATTGTATAGGTAGTATTTATATAATATAGGTTATGTAGTAGTATATAGTAGAGTATAATATATTGGATAGTATATATGTTTAATTAATAGGTAGGTTGATATTGTATAATAATATATATATATATATGAGTATAGATAGGTTATATATATATATATATTAATAATAATTAATTTATATATATTATATATAATATACATATATATATAATAAGTTATTATATATGTATAATTATATATAATATTATATATAGTAATAAGTGATAATGATAATGATATATATATTAGTTAGGTAGTTGATACTATATAGGATATATATAGTTATAGTGTCATATAATATATTATAATATATATATATATATAATAATATATATATATTATATATCTATATATATATTTATATATTATATTATATTATATATATAGTATATTATTATTATATATATATATAATATAATGAGAGAACCTCGCACCCACGTGGGTTGAGTGGTGCGTTTGCACGCTCAGGGTCGTGAGTTGAGTCCCTCAGTCAAGACGTGATTTGTACTTCGACTAGTTAACAGGGAAGGTACACACGAAAAAAAATTTGTCCGTTTGTAGGAGATTTTTCTCTGCTGTAATTCATGACCCAGTTCTATACGGTCACTCATGTGTTAATTAACTCACACTAAATCTACTAGATAGCCCTCACCTATACTCATCACCTATAAGCAATCAACGATACAAGTTACAAGGAGACCTTTAAATACAGTCATTATCATTTGACACAACCTACATCGCCTCATTCGCCATTACGCACAGATAGTGAGTCGTGAGTCTCAGAGCCTAGCCATGCCCACTGATGGCTGGAATATCTTGACTTGGTTCAGACTGAGGCTGGGGTTACTATCATCACCCTGATAACTGTGCACCTTTCCACTTTGTATGGGCCCCACTGGTCGGGAAAACCATAAAATAGTAACCTTTCCCCCCGATCCTTAGTCGTGGTAATATATAAAATATATGACATCTATATACAGATTATATATATATATATTACTTATAATAATATATATAATATAATATATATAATATATAATATATATATATATAATACTAAACTTTTATATAATATATATTGATGGATATTTACTAAATAATTATATATAATAACTATAATAATGTGAAACACACTGTAAAATATATATATATATATAATTATATATAATAATAATATATTTTATAATATATATATTATATATATATTTAAAATTAATATTATTAATAATATATGTGATTTATCTATATATATATATATATATGCCTACAAATTTACTTAAAATTATTATTATAAAATTGATTGTAAAATATAGTTAAGAAATATTGTTAATTATTACTAATTTCCATATTAAACCAACGTCTAAACAAGAAAACAAAGTCATAAATAAAAACCCAAGTGGAAGAAAAAGAAGAAAAAAAAAGAAAAACAAAACATCCGTTTAGAGATGTAATCTCGAGGAATATATTAAACATTCTTTATCAAAGATTTCAATCTCGTCTTTGATTATCTAAAAATGATTATAAAATTACTTTTGCAAATATGAATTCATAAAATTTACAACGATAATTCGAAGTGCAAAGTTTTTTTCCACTTGGCAATGTCTCTAAAAAGCGACGTTTTGTGGTAAAGTATTTTTTCATTGGCAATGTCTCAAAAAAGCGACGTTTTGTGCCAAAGTATTTTGTCCATCATATGGATCTATGGCTCAAAAAAATGCGATTTTTTTTTTTTTTTTGCTAACGAAATACTCTTCAAGGTTGTGTTATTTTAATAGTTTATTCCCTTTAAGGGGTTATACAGTAATTGAGTGATACATGAAAAAAAAAAAAGGATGTTAACGACTTCCAAAAGTTCTATACCGGGCAAAAATATTATTTCAGATTATGGATTTTGACGACTATATTTTGTCTACCTATTCTGATCTAATTTTTCTTGGTTCTTTTTTTTTTTCTTTTTTTTTTTAACAATTTATATCGATTATGAGTTACGTTTTAAATACACTGGAGATAAAAGGAAGGAGATATCATATATATTAAGTATATACTATATATATATATAGTATATATATATATATATATATATATAATATATATATATATAGAGTAAATTTTTAATTATGCATATTGTGTTATATGAAGTTAATAATATAATATAATATAATATAATATATATACTGATATATATCTAAATCTTTCTTAGCTATGATATTTTACTTATTCTATATTTCAATGTCCTACTTATTTAGCCTGTTATTTTATTTTTTAATAAAAATATTTTAGTTTTTTTATTGAATATTCTACTTTATCACTAATATATTTACTTTTTAACCAAAATGTATATATATAAGAATGAAATAGTTATAACCTTATACACATAATTTTATAATTTTACGATAATAATTTATGTTTTTAATCAAATAAACAGCAAATCATATGAAAACTAGTTATCCAATATATATATAATATACTAGTATATATATATTATATTATATATATATATATATATAATATATATATATAATATATATTAATTATATATAATATTCTATGTAATCGATTATGATTATATACAAATATTTATATGTTAAACAATATATATATAGTATAGTTATGGCTATTATTAAATAAAGAGATTGACTCTGCCTCTCCCCTATTTTCCTGGCTGTACCTTCAGTTTAAAAACTATTTCAGTACTTAATGAACTGTCGACAACTGATAACTTTTTGTCATGTAGAGTTATAGGTCAACTGTTAGGGCTAACAGCTTAACATTTCCTTGATTTTTTAATAACATTTTTAGGTTAGGTTCCAATATGTGTGGAATAAATATTGGGACCCCATTTAGGCTCCCATGCTTAAAAATGGACATAAAATTCTTAATTTTATCATAGATTTTGATGGGGATAAAGCAAACCGCAGCTTTTTGACCTCTAGAACGTCATTTACAGGTGTTTTTTTCAACCGGACATTCTTTGACAGTATGGCATTTTGAATATTTTAAGAACGCAGCAAGAGCAAAATTGCTTCGTATCAAACTTCTACAAAGTTACTATTTGAAAGGTTCTCCATTCAAATTTTTATTATAGGAGTATACTTACGAACAAAATGCAAATGTTAGTTTTTTGGATTTTTTGGAAAAATTGTGCTCAGCAAATAAAAAAAAAAAAGTAGGTCTTGATTTCGAACATTGCTGAGCACAATTTTCCAGAAATCAAAAAACTATATGTGCAATTATGCTGCGTATAGACCATCTATGCTATAGTTTTAAAAGTTTGAAGTCATTTCAAAAAAAATAGTAAAAGTTGAAACGGATAAACAATATTCAAAAATTAGGTTCTGAAAAAAATTAAAACGCCGAAACAATGACTACAAAGTACAGACACAGAAAAACTGAAAATGACGTTCTAGAGGCCAAAAAAAGCTGCGGTGTTTTTTAACCCCATCGACACCATTGTCTGAAAATTGAAAGAATTTATGTTACCATTTTTATAGTGTGGGCGGCTGAAATGGGGGTCCCAATATAATCCCCAATATGGAATGCCTGCCCCTTAGGACTGAATAATAAAATATACCTTTTTAATGGGAAATACTGTTGAAAGTGTCCTATTATTTATTATTAATTATAATTATATTATTATTATATATTATTATTAATATATTATGTATGTATTTTATTATATATTATTATTAATTATTTTATTATATTATTATTATTTAAATTTATTATTATTTTATATTATTATTGAATTTAATATGAATTTGATTCTTTTTCTAAGTTTTTTTTTTTTGTTTTTATTGTTTATTTCACATTAGTTATAGAGTTTTTGGGAGTGTAAATTGATGAAATTTCTTTTATTGATTGCTACCTGAAGATTTCTACATTATACCTATTATATAAGTAACTTTCCGGCTTTAAATTAACTTCTTGTAAAATCATTGCAATTTTTTGCCCCAATTCTACTGATTAATTAAGGCCTTCGCACTTAGTGATAATTATAATTACTATTTGACTGAACAAACCACTGCACTACATAACATTGAATGATAGTATGGTTCATATTTAGTGTTACTGCAAATGGCAGCTGCTAAGCCGTTCCGAGTATTGTGGCACCTGTTATTAATTCAATGAAATGAAGCTTCCGCATCTGTCGTAGAACCAACTGTTGAAAATCGTTGTATGGATATTGGAAATTACATTACTCACTCAAAATAGAATTACTAACAATCTAAAATTTGATTTATTAAACAAATCCAGATAACCATAACACTTACAACTTTAAAACAAGATATCACAAGGAGGAAGGGCCTTTCTTTTACGATGGCTAATCAATACAAATTCGTTTGTTATGTATATTCAAAAAAAATTAAAAGGACCCTTCTGTAAATTAAGCGTGTTATTTAGGCCTTGCGTCAAAAGAGGGGGTTTATTTGGGTTCTATTTTATTGTTCATTGAGACCAATCTTAAAATATAAAGACATGCATCTTACATGAAGGAAACATTGATAATCTCAGTGAAAGTAGATGCTGCTGAAGTCAGGGAGAAATTTATGAACAAATAATTTAAATAAACTGTGTTAATCGTTTTTGACAATTTTAAGTAATGCCTGAATCATTTAATTACGAAAAAATAAGTTGTTGCCAATATTTTCAAACTTTGTTCTTCTGTGGAACCCATGATCTAGCTTGTTCGAGGCAGTACTGCAGATACGTGGTAATTTTTCAGATTTGTTAAAATCAGAGTTGAAAAGTTGGTGATGCTGTGCTACTGAGCATTTAACAATCCAGTGGAGTAATCAAAAATACCACTGCATATGGTCCAGAATGAGTAATCTATATGCGGGAACACTAATTTGTAAAAAACATTGTGAATAAAATGAACAATAACTTTCACTTTTAGCCGGAATAGAAACAGCAGACATTTCTGGGGTGAAGACGCTGTCAATTGGTGTAACGTTTCGTGTGATTAAGGGTTGAAGTTAGAGAAGATTTTAGGTTTATACTCCGTTTGAAAAAAGTTAATATAACTGAAAGAATAGCAAGAGTCATTATTATTGACTACCAGAGAGCTTAACATTTAAATATTGAAATAAAAACTGATTTGGACTTGGATTTGATGAATGCTCAACCATGGCTGGAAAAGAAATGAAAGTACAGAAGAAAAATCAAAAAATTCAATAAAATCTCAAGGCCCAAATTTTTCCGTTGTGCTTCTCAATCCTGCTTAAATTTAGTTGTTAAAATGACTTGAAATCTTGTTCCCCTTAGTAATTAATTCGAATACTGTGGGCACAGTGAAAGAAGTTATAGATTTTTCGTGAAAACCCATTGCGATAGGAAACTGATAAATGAAACAAGAATGGTCCTTCAAAAATTACAAAGTCCGGTCAAAAATTTGTTTTGGAAATTTCATTCACATTAAATCTGAAGTTTTTAGGAAATACTTTGTACATAAGATTCAGAAAGTAACTAAGACGACCACAGGAAAGCAGCATTTCACCTTTCGTCAGCAATAGTGTAACTCCTAAATTCTCATTATTTGCTTAGTTATCATGGCCAAGTATTCCTTTTACTTTGAGCCTGTCACGAACATTCTTCAAACTAAAACTAGCAATAGAAAGGTTTGACAAGAAAGAGATTGCTGAAAAGGTGTTAGAAAAATAATAAAAAACTAATAGAGACGAAAAACATGTCGCGTCTGTTTTCAAGGAACTTTTTACCAGTGTTAAGACTTACAGAATTTTTTTTTTTAATCAGAATTCTCAATGCCACGTAAAGTGTCCAAACCCTTTTTCCCTATAATAATTTGTTTTTTTTTTTTTTAAAGGTATTCAATATGTTTTTATTTTGCCAAGGGCACAAATGCAAAGACCTAAACTTTTTATGTAGTTCTGGGAGAATTATTTCAGGGTTCTTCATATTAATACCATACTAGGATTCATTGATTTGGCTCTGTATATCAATTTCGGACGACAACAGAATACCAACATTTCTCTGTATTTTACATCCCTCTAGAAATAAAAATTTAATCATATCTGAATAAAACAGAAAAATTGAATCACTTCAAACTATATACAATATTGAGAACTGGAAAGGTGAAGCAGAATCATGGTTCAAACTTATGGAAGAAATCAGAGGGGACCCAAGGGTTAGATGTAGACGAAAATGTGTGCTATAGTGAACTGATCCTAAAACATTGCGCTTTTTCCCTGTTGTTTTTACAAGCAATTAAATTCTTCTAACGCTTCCACCAACCAACCGACTTTGACAAATTGGAAGATCATTCAGCACTTTAAGAAGAGGTAAACTTGGCTAGGTCAACCATTTCTGAAGATCGATTAAATGGATAATGTTTGCTCAGTGTTCACAGAGAAAAAAATTTGGAAAAAAAAACACAACTAACTGATGATGTTATAACAGAATTTGGAAACGACAGAAGAAGAATTAAATTTTTATTTCCAAATAAACAATAATTAAACTGAAATAAAAAACAATAAACTAGTTATTTAAGTACTTGCCTCAACCAAATCAAAATATTTTTAGCAACTACCTTTTATAGTTCATTTTACTTGTGATTAAAGTAACTAAAAAAGTCATATATGACTTACACTACAGTCTTTCCAAATTTAATTTCTATAAAGTGAATTAAGCATTCAAATCACAACATTTAATTATCAATATAAATTTGGATTCAAAATAGTAATACGTACCGCGGTGTAACGTCGAAGACGTTCGAGAGTAAGAAAAACGCACAAATAACGCTTGATAAGATACTCATTATATATAATAATATATAGTATTCTATATTCATATATATATATAATATATATATATATATATATATATATATATATATATATATATAGTATAATAGTATATAATATATATTATATAGATTATATATATTAATCCCTCCTACGTGAATTCGAAAATTAAAACAAAAATCTGGCCCACCCTTAGATTTCACCCTGCCGGCGCCATTGCATATAATATATATATATAATATATATATATATAATATATATATAATATAATATATAATATATATAATAAATATAATATTATATATATAATATAATTATATATTATATATTAATATATATATATATAATATATATATATATATAATATATATATATTATATATAATATTATAATATATATATAATTATATATTATTATATATATATATTGATATATAATTCTATATATCACCAAGCGCCTTCGTGTAGGGTCATCCCCCTGTCGTTTTGCAATGCTTCTCCGCACCGGACCTCTATTCGACAGTTCGATGTTCCTCCACCTTGATCCAGAGTCCAAAGCCGCTCTCGCCACCGCTGCCGCACCGCCACTTCATCCTTCCTCTTTCATTGTCTGTCCGCCGGTCTTTATATACCTGCAGGCCTATGCATAAATCTAGCCGGAGTCATCTCTCCTCATCTATTCTTCTCTGATGTATCCGACTCCCATCTCAGTTGTTTTGTCTCTCGATCAATCCTCCACCGCCTCGACCCCCAACTCATCAAATTATCTCAGTATTCTCTTCTCTCTCTTGCTGGTGCCACCCCACTATCACCTCAACAACCCTCATCGCTGCCGAGCCACGATCATTACTCTTTGTTCTAGTTGTAAGTGTCCACGATTCTGACCCAAACAAAAGTCTCAGAATTGTGGTATAAATCAGCGTTTTAAACCCTGTCTCGCACAATTTCTATTTCTTATCAGGCAGGGGAATATTAAAACTGACCAACTCCTTTAGATTAGCTACTATTCTTTCTTATATTCACCACTCCACATCCACTAGCTGTTTACCAGTAACTAGCAAAATATTTAAAGTTCTCCACATTTTTATCCTTTCCCCACCGATCTCTATGTTAAGTTCTCTCTTCTCTAGCTATCTTCATCACTTCAGAATCTTTTTTCTATTCATCCTTCAAATCTCCTGCTCATCGCAGCTACCTCCTCCCATCTAGATAATAAGTCTCTGTAACGTCTCCCTACTCTTGCAACTTAAAGAGCAAGTATCGTCCGCATACGCATTACAATCAATCTCCTCCTCCCACCACCCCACCTCGCATACACTTGCACCATAACACAGGAAAAACAAACAAAACGGTGACAAACTCCTCCCTGGTCTAACACTCCGTCTTCAACTCCAAACCACGTCCATTCCCATACGCTGTCCTAACGGCCCTTGTCACTTACTTGTAGTAAAGAATTCCCCTTATCTAACTCTGATCAACTTAGGAGTTTTCTATCTGAAGTTAGCGATCCTCGAGTGCTCTCCACCATAGAGTTCTCACCCTGGGTACATTGGCTGTAAATGCCTTCTCTAGATCCACAAAAGCCACAATAGAATTTTTCTTTTCCCACTCCAGAGTCTTCTCTATCATCATCTTCAGAGAAAATATCAGATTCGCTGTTCCTCGTCCGGGCCTGAATCCATACTGCGCTTCATTCAGCTTGTCCTCGACTCCCAGCTTGAGCCTTGTCTGCCAATATCTTTTCAATATAAGAGGTTGTCATGGCATGTCGGCAAAGAAACGATAGCCCTATATAATCATGGAACAGCCAGCACCTCCAGCTCCTTTTTTTGAACGACACTAGGCATACTATCGCCCTGCCAACACATCACTTGCAGTACTTTTCTCTCCACTCTCTCAGAAAAATCATTAAAACATCTTAACAGCCATCGGGCATGACCTCCTTCACATCGCATTGTCTTTATCGGCAGCCATCACATCCTGGGCTCTTCTTTTACATATTCCCATTGCCGTCTCCAGCCTCTTCCATTGTTATCGCCACCCTCATCCACATTTGATGCCTCGGAGCTGTTCCTGCCGGCGTTCCGGAAGGTTCTCTTCTCTTCCTCCTATTATGCAACTTTAAAAGTACTTCTCCCCACCTATGCACTGATCTCATCAGGGGTCCATCCCTTTTCAACCTAAACTCCTTATGCTTTTACTGAGTGAATGCAACAAGTCGACTCTCTGTCCTCAAGCAGGTTTTAGCCTGTTATATATATAATTACATTATTATTATTAATATCCTGTCTCAGTTGTTCACCGATCCTCTCCCACGCCCTGCTCCATCGCCTCTTCTTTTTATGAGTTCTCGGCCTCCCGATTTCATATTTACCACATAATTCAGCTAGTCTCTTGTCTAGGAATTTCTTTTATCCATGCTTCATAAAACCTTTTCTTATCTATTCTTTACTGCACGTGCAACTCATCAAGCTGTCCACGACACGCAGTCTTCGATACGATATTATTGATACAATGGCGTCAATATTTAACATCATAATATAATGGAAAATTTCACAAATATATCTTTGCACATGTTATCTGAATTTATTTTCTATTTAAATAATACTCCCACTTCATCTATTCTTGTCCTAATATCTTAACTCAACATTCTCTTCTTTCTCACTGGATATATAATATAACATTGACTCTTACTGCAAAAGCCCTATTTTTAACTTATCATCCTCCTTTAATCTCTCCACTGCTGTCCGCTCTACCCTATCGCTAGCATCATTTCACGCTGTTAAAACGGGTTTTTAAATTTAATTTCACCTAACCACCTATAAAAGCCGATTGGTATACCGAATATACCGAGCTGAACAACATGATGGTAAAATACTTTTCACGTCTCATTACGCAACTTAACGTTGTATTAATTATAATATAGGTCAATCATAGGGACTTATCCGTGCCTAATCCTCACATGCTGTTTCCACTTAACAAGTCCATCTATGCGAGTCCCCTATGGGCAAAGTATGTATTTACATACTGTCAATTAACTATTGCTTACCGCAAAATCCAACAACCTTTCCCCCTCCGCGTTCCTTCTCCTATTCCTAACGCCCCACTGCTAACTCCGGTACTGTTCTCTCCCCTTCCTATGTGCGCATTTGAAGTCCCCATTGAACAATTTTCAACTTCCGTATTCAGTATCCGTCATATATATATATTATATATATATAATATATATTATAATTATATATATATATATATATATATATATATAATTAATATATATATATATTAATATAATATATTATATATAATTAATATATTATAATATTATTAATATATATATATATATATATATATATAATTAAAACTCATTGGAAAATTTAGTTATCCACAATATATATATATATTATATATATATATATATATTATAAATATATAATTTTAATAAATAATTAATTATATATATATAATATATATATATAATATATATAATATATATAATATATATATATTATATATATATATATTAATAATATATATATAATATATATATATATTATATATAATATATATATATTATAATAATAATAATAAATGATATGATAATATATATAATATAATATAATAATAATAAATAATAAATATTAATTAGAATAATATAATAATAAAAATAAGAATACATCACTAAATATATAATAATTAATAATAATAATAATAATAAAAATAATATAATTAATAATAATCCAAAGCTCGAGCTGTATTTGCCCTATCAAATCTTTGATGAATAATTTTTTTTTTGAGTTTTTTCTTTAATATTTATCCTCTTTATTTTCTGCTTGTTAACTTATTAAGTTTCGTCCGAATCGTTTTCCATGGAATTAATTACTATATTATTTTTATACTACAAGAGTTTGAAGGGGTCACTGTCAATACTGAATGGTGGTTTCAAACTGGATATGTAAATTGTTTCCGGTTTATTCGTACAATTATTCTGAAATATTTAAGGTTGATTGTTAGTTAATGTTTTATAGTGTTGGATTGATCATGCTATCTTTAGATAATTAACTGTTTGTGGAGAATCTGGCTTTATCTATGGACTCTTTTCCTTCTTTAATCCCTTTCGTGAGTTTGAGCTTAGTGCTACTAAATTAGTGGTGATTTAAGGACTAGAAATTCTTGATTATAAGTTTGAGGATTGATTTCCTGAAAGTAATTGAGCGAATTATTTTGTTAGTTTTATGTAGATAGGGTCGCATTGTGGTAGTTTAGTAAAAAATATTTGGTAGCACTATAAGCACCAACTCATCGTTAACATAAAGAACCACAGAGGAAAGTAATTTCTTAACATCGTCCAACCATATATATATATATAAATATATATAGAACACAGAATAGGAGAAGAACACCCACTGAACCTATATATATTTCAGAATAATTAAGAAACTCTATCCAGCTCATCTGAACACTGAGAAATATTATATAAACACTTCAAAATCCAATTGAAACATACGCTTCAGTAGTGATAGTGGAGCACGTCCAACTAGTTCTATTATAAATATGCCAAATTTTATAGAGATATCCTTTATGATAATTAATTTCACCAAAGTAACATCTTCCTTTCCTTGAGGATGGGAACGACAACATCCGAAACGCTGAAATAAATAAAAAATATGATAGAATAATAAAAAAAAAATTATTTGTCAAAAGGGGTAACAAATAATTTTCAGAGCCTTACTGTATTTGGTTAAATAAAAATATGAATGTCAAATATATATATATATATTATATTAATATATAATAGTATATAATATATATATATAAATATATATATATATATATAATATATATATTATATATATATATAATATATCTATATATATATAATATTATATATTTATATATATATATAATATATATATATATATATATATATATATACTTATATATATATATATTATATATTATAAGTACTATAATACTTCGTGATCTATTTTCCGGTTTAATGTATTTTTTACGTTTAAATATCGAGTGATTCAACTCCTGAAAATAGTATCCGAGTTATATATATATAATATATATATATATATATATTATATATATATATATATATATATAATTAATTATAATATATATATAATATTATATAATATATATATATATATAATATATATATATTATATATATGTATATATATATATATTATATATGCCTTGCATAAATTAATGTGGAAAAATTAACTAAATAGAAAATTTAAACAATATATTTAAAATAATTAATCTTATTTTTTAGGTGAAATATATATATATATATATATAATACTATAATATATATATATATAAATATTTATATATATATATACTATTATAATTATATATATATTATTATATAATAATATATATATAATATATTAATATATATATATATAGATATAAAATAATAATATATATATATTATATAAATATATATATAATATATATATATATTATATATATATAGTTATATATATATTATATATATATTATAATATTTTAATATATATATATATATATTATATATATATTACAAGTTTACCACTAAATATATTTATATAATTACTAAGAGGTAGCAAGATAGCTACTAAAATCTAAGGA
>JABUQX010078556.1:30000-38759 GCA_015478945.1 Trachelipus rathkii
TGTTCTATTCTTTCAAAAATTTTAAGCTTAAAAGAAACACTATCCAAATCGAGAAACGGGTGATTGAGAAACTTTAGAGGGGCCTTACATAACTAGAATGAGCATGTCAAATGCACTATGGGAACGCTTCAATTAAAGGCTACACCCTTACAGGTGAAGTGAAATCTAGAGATGTAGACCCAGTAGAGTAGGAATGTATATATGGTATTTGTATTCGGAGATATACTTTATTTTTCTTATACCATTTACGAAATCACTGTATGAGTATATATATAAGTTGAAACTTACCTAATATATTATATATAATAATATATACTACTAATGCTTTCATATCACTTCTAGCGAAGAATTCATCGATGTCTGAACTGCCTGAGGAGGGGAAGCATTTACTATTACATCACACTTTGATACGTCAGAATAGGTTATTTTAAGTGAATATGTCTATATTAACGCTATATATGCTTAGTGGTTCTTCACCCTACGTATATACTTTAGATTATTTAAGTTATGTAAGTTATTGCCGCTACCGTGGCTTAATCAATAAATATTTTCAGCCTCGTATAAACTCATCATTATTATAATTAGTATTCTAAGAATCTCCTCAAAAATAACTAAAAGTAATTCTGTTTATATACGAGAGTTACATTATATATATATAATTATATATATATATATGATATTATTTATCTCGTTAAAATTGCTTATAAGAGATATATTATTAGCTGTAATTAAAATATATATAATAGTATATATAGTATATATATATATAAATTATATATATATATATAATATATATTATATAATATAATATATTATATATATATATATATATACGGTATTATAATATATATATATATATATATATATATATATATATATATATATATATAATAAATTTATTAATTATATATATATATATATATATATATAATATTACCGGTAAATAATATATAATGATAGATAGTTACCATAAAACCCATTTTCAGTTTTACTATTTTATATTATTTTAACTTTTACTTATAATGGCTAAGCCTAGGCTATATATCCCAGGAAAAATTATTTGTTATCTTTAATACTTTTATAAATTAATTTTTTAGATCCAAAAAAAAAAAAAAACCCAATGTTTACAAAAAAACCCAAATACCTTTCTCAAACCCTTCTCTCAGAAGTGACATATGTCATCATATGCAAGGTTTAAATCTTTTTTAAAGGCATATTGTATGAAAAATATTATTAACATATAAAAAAAAAAAGTAAAATTTAATTGAAATTAAGATACCGGTCAAATCCCGAATAGAGAGTTACAGAAGACATCGAGATTTATTTTTGTTTTAAGTAGACGTACTATAGAACATTATCATACAGAATTAGTTCTAAGATATAAATAAACAATAGGCCATTTTGGTCATGTGCAAATGTGAATGTATTAAAAAAATAAATGGTAACTATTTTAAAAAGTTCTAAAAAAAATTTTATGCAATTCAAGAAATAAAAAAATATTAAATTTATTCATATTTGGTATTTGAAGTAGGATTTATACTTTAGTAGTAATAGAATGATAAATTAGCTGTCCATTGCCAGTTGCTGATTTTTTTTAAATATCTGGCAAGCCCTTAGCAATTTTTAGCTACTATATATATATATTTTTATATTAGATATATTTATCAGGTATGTTTATATGGGTTTTCGATGCCTCCAAGTTGATTCCCGAGGTTACTGAGTCAATTGGCCCCCCCTAGTGAGGGGGGTTGGGGATGGAATTAACGAATCAGTATACGGTTTCAATAAATGTTAATAACTTTTTTTAATGTTAGAGATATATATGCATGACAAAGTATACATGGCTTAAAACCTGTATTATCAAAGAGTAAAAAATAAATTTTAACAATTATTTTTTTCACACTTTTTTTTTTAACAGACCTTTAAAAATCAAAAATTAAAAAATAAAAATTTTTTTTTGAGAAAAAAATCAAAAAATCTAAGGTTATTATTTATTTTAAATTTTTTTTTTTTTTTTGACAGTTTCCTCGGTATTAAAGCTACAAACTTTTATTAAAAAATTTTAAACTTTTTTTTGTAAATTAACACATGGGTTTTTTTTTTGTACAAAAGTGGTTTTTTTTTATGTTACAATTTTTTTATGGGGTTTCGGCACCCACACACTGAACAGATGAAAAAAACAACCATACATGCATGTTGATAGGAAGTTAATAGCTAATATTAACAGCACATTTCAATTAATTTGGAATTGGTTTTAATTTATCGTTGAAAGTGGGGTTTATTTTTAGAGCTCAACTCAAGGGTCTGGGGGGGGAGGGGCTGCATAAAATTTCATGAAAAATTTTGCAAATGAGATCAAGGATGGGACCAACAGGAATGAATCAATTGAATCAAATATTATGCTAATTTATATATATTATATACAATGCAGTGAATGCTTGAAAAAGTCTCAGCGGATTTTTGATTTTTCAAAATGAAAAAAATTCCATATCAAAAAATTGACTTACGAACCATTATAACAATTATTTATTGGTATAGAAATCGATTAATAGTGCACCAAATTTTTAGCTATAGACCTCATATTTATAGAGCAAATGGTGTTTTAATGTAAACAAATGGGCTTGGGTTTTTTTTTTGATGTAACAGCACTAATATGTTGCTTGTACAGTATATATAATAATTACTTAAGTATTATAAAATTTTTTTTCTTTTTTTTAATGGAAACTATTAAAAGTTCATTTTCCAAAATTATTTTATTTTTTTTTTTACATAAGTACGAAGAAAATTTTACACAATTTCGAATCGTTGATAATCTTAATTAGATTATTATATTATATATATATAAATAATGAAAATTGATTCAAATTAATAATACAGAAAAATACTTCAAAAGCGTTATCCTTATGTAAATGGAAAAATTAGTTGCTTTAAAAATTTTTTTAGTAGAAATGTTAGAAAAATTTTTACTCAAAAATCCGTTCATCAATGTCTCCTTTTCTAATTTAAAAAAAGCTTCAAAATAAATGCTCTGTAACCAAAGAATATATTATTCAACAAGTCTGTAAATTTAATGCATTCTTCTCTAGTTTGGACTCTGGTGAATTCTGGGCACCGCTGCTCAAAAGGATGATTTCAAAAATATTTCACACAAATGGCTTGAAAGCTATCAAGCCAAGGTTTGATTGTGGCAGATGCTGAGCCATGGTGATGATGTAAACAGTGTTACTTGCAAATGTAATAAATTAGTCCTTTGAGAATAAGTAGGCTAATCATTTTATTGTAATCAAATGGTCTATTTTATCGGTTATATTGTTATTTGACAATTTTATTAATGATTTTTATTATGTCTTGGTTTGTAATTATCACTACGCTACCTGAAATGAATGAAAAATATTTTGTAAGTTAGAATTCTCACTTGAATATGTTGGTGCTACGTGCCATATGATGCCTCAAATAATAAAAGTTTATGTTAGAATTATCACTCGAATGTTATCATCATAGAGCTTTAAGTATTTCCATTTTATTTTATATCTAGATTTTTTCTGAAGATAGTATTGATGAGATAATAAAAATGACACAACTAACTACAAAAAGGCAGTACATTTCTTTTCCAAATATATACTTTTATTTACTACTTGTTATATAGCCTATATTTTGTTTTTGCATTTATATATATAATTCTATATTATATATTATATATATATATATATATATATATATATATATATATATATATATATATAATACTAGTATATATATATATATATTTTTTTTTTTATCTTGTTTTTTTTAAATATTTTCAAAATCTGATGTATGGTACCGTATTTACCATATATATATATATATATATATATATATAATATATATATATTAATATTGATAATATATATTTTATAATAAATATAGTATATGGATATATAATAGATAATATATATCTTATATTCATATATAATATATATATATATATTTCATTATATTTGTGTATGGTAATATATTTAGTATTTATGCTTTTTATTTTATTTGTTTTATTTTATTGTATCATACTTTGTTTTATTTTATATTGTTTTATTTGCTATGTTTTCATATGTATATTATTTTCTATATATTCATTTACTTGTATTTTACTTTTATTTTATATTAATTTTAACTTTTTTTAAATTTTATTTTACTTTGTTTTATTTCATATTTATTATTTTTTTTTTATTATTTAGCTATTTATTTATTTATATTTTCATACCTATGGATATTATTTTCTATATTCATTTACATGTATTTTACTTTTCATTAATATTAGTTTTAGCATTTAAATACAAAGTTTTAAACAAAAAATATTTGTTAAGTGGTGCTGATGTTAAGGCTATACCACGACCATGTATAAAATAAATAAAATAGAATTAAAAGGGCAATTTTTTTTTTCCGAATTAAAAAAAAAAGGACAGACTGGAAATTACTTTCTACATATCGAAGTTTTAATATGAGTATTATATTATTGTTTTTACTCTCTTCGTTAATTTGAGTACAAAAAATCTTATCCGCCCTTAATTAGGCTTTACATAATGCATTTACGAATCTCTTCTGTTCGTATATTCTATTGTGCAAAAAATCTCCCTGTGTAGGTGAAGGTTACTTTTACCTCAAATGGGGGATATTTTTACCCTGACATGCAAGCTAAAACTAATGAAATTGAAACTTACAGTAACAAAGAAGTTTTGTAAGTTAATTTCTATAATCCAGTTACTCGTAGGATGAATTTTGAAGGGTTTGAAGGGTTTGAAAATTGAAACGAGGAAAAGGGACTCAGCTAATATACCCTGCAACCGCAGCCCACCTCCAAAGATCGCTTTAGATTTGTGATGTCCTAGATTGCTCTGGGACGATAGCAGGACACTCTAGAAGGGAGTGAGACAGTTTCTGGGGCCTGGTTGCATTTTGTGCAGATATTTGATGTGGTCTAGTTAAGTTTAAACCTATATTTGCAGTATTGCAGGTTTAGTGTGGCCTCCATCTTAGTTTGGTCAAAGTGATTGATTGTTCACATGGAAAGATTTGAATTCAGATAGGCAATTTCCTGGTGGATGTTCATTTAGTATAATTGTTTGTTGTTTGTTTTCCTAAATAATGTTTCAAGTTTTGGTTGTGTATGTATTTGTTTAATATAAGTGGTATGCCTTGTAGGGCCGATGTTTAGTGAATTTGATTTGTATCATAGGGCTGGGAAAAGGAGGTTGTTGGTTTAGCCTGTGGTTAGTAGGGGTTAGGAAAGTTGTGTGTTTGGGTTTTTAGCTTAGAATGGTGTACCTATCATTCTAAATGTTTATCTGAGTAATATTTTGTTTCTTCGTGTAATTGTTTTTGTGGACGATTGTAATGGTGCATCCTGTTATAAATTCTAAGTGCCTTGTTTTGGGTGGTTGAGTTTTTCTATCATGTTTCCCTTTGTTAATAATGGGTGCCACATAGGTGAATGTGTAATTTGGTGTTGGATGGATGTATTTGTAGATGGTGATGGATATCTGTTTATTATTATTGATGTCAGTGCCAAGCCTATGGTTCTTAGATATGTTAGTTTCCTGTTTGCTGATGTGTTATGTTTTCTGTGTGTTTTTGCGATAGATTATTGTGTCCAGTGTTAATCCAAGAATTTTGGGTGTTTTTTGTTTAGTAGATTGCTTATGATTTAGAAGATTGGGGTTTGGTAAAGTACCAAAGTTGTGGTCTGTTTGTATTATAGTGTTGAATAGATGATTTATTAGGTGAGGCAGACATTCTGTTGTTAGCCAAGTTTGAATTTGGTTGATGTATTGTTGCGTCAGAAGAATTGCTATGTTTAGGTTCTAGTGTGTGGTGGCTATGGTGATGTCATCAGGTAGGTTGTTTTATTTGTGTAATGTGTGTGATTTTTTAAAGAAAATTACAAAACAACGGTATGCACAGACGTCAGTATCATGGCCTGATATTATGGTTAAAATTTCAGGGCTGTGCGACCTCTGCTATCCCTCTCGCACAGACCCCACTTTTTTACTTTTTTGGGACATTAAAGAACATATCAATCAATTTCACCCACTACTATGTATCTGTTTTTGATGAAAATTGGTGTATAGGGTCATTTTACCTTGTAAAGCTACTGGTTCAAATATAAATGCTCTGCAACAAATATATTTTAAGTTATGGGGGTCCAAGTATTTTTGGGGCTCACCCATTTCTTGATTGGATTTGGAAGGTGCTTAACAAAGCTTTTATGGAGGGTATAATTCCGAGGGTTTGGAGGAGAGCAGTAATAGTACTGTTATATAATGGTAAGGGGGTAAGGGTATTTGTAGGAATTATAGGGGAATTAGTTTATTGTTTTGTAGGGAAGATATACCTATGCTGGTATTTTGGTCAAAAGAGTGCATCGAGTGACTGAAAGACTGATTGGTGAAGAGCAAGGTGTGTTTGGAAGTGGTAGAGGATGTGTGGATCAAATCTTTACATTGGAACAAATGATTGGGAAAATGAGAGAGAAGAAGAATAAATTGTATTTAAGTTTTGTGGATTTGCAAGAGTCCTAAGATAGGATTAATAGAGAAGCTCTATGGCAGGTGTTGGTGGTAGGCTTCTGAATGGAATTCAAAGATTTATGTCAGACTCAATTGAAGGTTTGTAAGAATAAAGGAGTCAAAAATGATTGGTTTAATATTAATAGCGGAGCGAGGCAGGGATGTGTTATGTGGATGTGTGTTATGTCTCCTTGGTTATTCAATTTGTATATGGATGGGGTTATGAAAGAATTAGAGGTCAGGGTAGCAGGGGATGGTGTTAGAATGATGGAGAATGGAAGAGAAGTGGAGGGTGCCCTATACCTACTTTAAACTGCGAATCATTTAGTTTGTGTGGCAAATCTGAGAGAGAGTTGAGAGGATGGTCAGAGATTTGGCAGCGGTGGTAAAAGTAGGGGTTTGAAAGTAAACGTAGAATAAGAGTAAGGTTTATGGTTGTGAGTGAGAACAGTCCTCGGTGTGAAGTTATACTAGATGGTGAGCATTCTGGAACAATTTTCTGAGTTTAAATAATTTTAGGATATATGTTGGATGAAAGGGAACAGGTGATATAGAAGTGTAGTAGGAAAAAGTTGTGAATGGCAGGAAGGTGGCTAGTGCAAATTGAATCGTTGGTGGATGTAAAGGGATAAGTCTTGAGTTTTAGGGTCTTACATGAGGGTATGTTGTTACCCCTTAAACTGGTGTTAATGAGTATGAGGACTTTGGTCTGGAATCAGGAAGGTATAGTGCTGATCTAATAGTATAGTGTTTAGATGGATAATCCTCAATGTATACATTTCCTTCATTTAATTACCCTCTATTTTTCTTCCTTTCTTCAGCCACGCTCACAGGGGTAATACGGGCGGAAACCCTCTCATACACAAGCTTTGCAATATTAAGAGAATTGTGAGGTGTGAAGAAGGGGATAAATGAGGGAAAAATGAAAGTACATTGAGATGGTTTGGTCATGTGGAAAGGATGGATGATAGTTGGTTAAGTGAATGTATAGTGGTAAGCGTGCTGGGAATCGAATGGAGGAACTCTTGAGACCCGATAGAAAAAGGTGGATTGTTGAATAACTGGAGGAGTAAGAAATGTGAGTTTGGCAGAGGCGAGAGAAAGATGCATAATTAGAGTGATGGCAAATTTTGTGAGGTTGGGCATGGTTGTGACTCACCTGGGCCAAGAGATGAACCCAACATTGACGATATGCCATAGTGAGGGTCTGTTGCAGTCCTGTGAAGCTCTCGGCGGGAGATTTTCTGACGCGATAGCTTCTCCTATAAGGTACAGGGGGCGTAAAGGCTTGGGCTTTTTTCGAGACTTGCAAATCAATATTCTTCTACTTCTGTTTCCCATTGCAAATGCTAACGCACCTTACCCCCAGTCCGGGGAGAGAAGGTGGGTGATATATATATATATATATATATATATAATAGTATTAATATATATTACTATATATATATATATATATATATTATTATTATATATAATATAAATATCGTTTAAAAAATTAAATATATAAATATACCGTATATTAATTATATACAATACTATATATATATACTATATATATATATACTATATATATATAATTATAAAAAATATATATATTATAATAATAATCATATATATTATATATATATATTATATATAGCTACAGCTGGAAGTTAAATATATAAACAATCTGTATAATTCAGAAAATGAAAGATCACAAAGTATGTAGGTCGTAGTATAGGAAGGATTCAGGGACCCACATGTGGGTGATCTAGAGTGAAGTATGTGAGTTAGTTTTAGTGTTGTCTTGTATGTAGTAGTATAGTAATAGAATAGTACGGGGTAGTAAGAAAGTGGTGCAGTAGAAGTTGGAGCAGTTAGGGTTATTTTTGTAGGCTGTGGTGGTTAGGGGTGTTGGGGTGTAAATGTTTGGTGCGTGTTTGTTGTAGGTGTAGGTTTTAATCAAGTGAAGTCGGTAGAATGAGTGATAAGATTGAATAAATTGATCTTATGTTTTCTTCTTTTTCAGGTGAAGGTGTTGTTGAATTGAAGTCGGATCAAATGGAGTTAATGATAAGTGCCAGATGGTAGAATTAGGTTCTATTTGTTTTGCCTTTCTGACCAAAGTCAGGCTGTAGAGTAGTATTAGAATTTAAGTTTTAGTAATTATTGTGTAATGTATCTAATATTATGTTCTCTTCTATTTCAGGTGAAGGTGTCGATGAATTCAAGAAAAGTTCA
>JABUQX010078557.1:0-15000 GCA_015478945.1 Trachelipus rathkii
AAACTGCTTTCATTAACAGTGTTTTGCTTATCAAAGATAAAGTAACTAACATTGACCATAAAACTTAAAATACCTCACATTTTCAACCCCATCTCTAACATATTAATGTTAATTTAATATTAACATAGAAATATTACTGCTAGCATTAACAAAGTTCCATCCCTAACAACATTAAAGTAGCTAACACGACCTACAAAACTTAATCTAATACCACCTTTCAAACATCTCTAACATATTAATGTTAATTTAATATTAATATAGTAATATAACTACTAACTTTAGCAAAGTTCCATTCTCAACAACAGTAGGTAGATAACATTGCTACAAAACGTATCCTATTCATTTTATATCTCTTGAATATTAACATAGTAATATTTATGAAAACTAAACAAAATTTATCACAACTTAAACTAACTATAATATTGACCAACAAATAATTGTTAACATTACAAAGTTTTCACAACAATAAAGCTAGGATAACATTACCCAAACTAAGAACATAATGTAAGACACCAATCCTAATATACCATACGTATGAATAAACTACTAACGTCAACAAAGTTCCCTACTTATCAAAAGTAAATTAGATAACATTACATACAAAACTCGACCTAACCCCACTTTTCTAACATATTAAATGCTAATTTAACATCGACATAGTAATATTTATCAAAACTTAACAAAATTTATCATTCCCTAACCTAATTATCATACTGTCCAACGAATATTTGCAAACATAACAAAGTGTTCACATCAATAATGCTAAAGCATAACTTGAACTAAGAACATAACATATCTAACATACCTAACTTACGAATAAACAGCTTTCATTAACAAAGTTCTTTACTTATCAAAGTTAAAGTAACTAACATTGACCATAAAACCTAGCATATCTCACATTTTCGAACCCATCTCTAACGAGTTAATGTTAATTTAATACTAACATAGTAATATCACTGTTAACATTAACAAAGTTTCCTACTTAACAACATTAAAGTAGCTAACACTACCCACAAAACTTAATCTAATACCACTTTTTCAAACATATTTTTAACATTTAAATGTTAATTTAATATTAACATAGTAATATAATTGCTAACATTAGTAAAGTTCTATACTCAGCAACAGTAAGTAGGTAACATTGCTACAAAATGTATATCATATTCACACATTTTCAAGCATATCTCCAACATATTAACGTAGTAAAATTTACGAAAACTAAACAAAAATTTATCACAATCTAACCTAACTATCCTACTGTCCAACGAATATTGCTAACATTATAAAGTTTTCACATCAACAAAGCTAACATGACATTACTTTAACTATGAACATAATGTAAAACAAGAAAACTAACATACCTCACGTATGAATAAATTGTTAACATTTATAAAGTTCCCTACTTATCAAAGGTAAAGTAGCTAACATTGCATACAAAACTTGACCTAAACCCACTTTTCTAACATATTAATGTTAATTTAACATTGCAATAGTAATATTTATCAAAACCTAACAAACATTTATCTTATCATAACCTCATTATTACACTGAACACCAAATATTTGCGAACATAGCAAAGTGTTCATATCAAATAACGTTAACAGCATAACTTGAACTGAAAACATAACGTTAACAGCATAACTTGAACTAAGAACGTAGCATACCTAACTTACGAATAAACTGCTTTCATTAACAATTTTTTTTTCTTACCAAAGGTAAAGTATCCAACATTGAACGTTAAACGTAACCTATTCACACTTTTCCAAGCATATCTCTAACATATTAATGCTAATTAATATTAGCATTGCAATGTTTATCAAAACTTAACAAAAATTTGTCATAACCTAACCAGGCTAACATACTGAACTAAGAATAAACACACACACACACACAGAAAACTTACATCTCTTCTTTTACTGAACCAAATTAAATTTTGTTTTTAAAGTTATAACTCAGAATATTTTATGACACAGGAGAAGGGAAACGAGATTTATTACTTATCCCCTTTTTTATCCTTACTTATTATTTTGTTCTTATTATTATTATTATTATTATTATTATTATTATTATTATTATTATTATTATTATTATTATTATTATTATTATTATTATTATTATTATTATTATATACATATATTATTATTATTATTATTTTTATATGTGGATAAAAAATAATTTCTAAATATAAAACAAATGATTTAACATTGTAATTATCAAAAAGTGATAAAAACTAAAAAAAAAAAAGTTGAGATATTTAAGATTTTAATAGAAATATTTTCCAAAACACAAAATGACCAAAACTCAAACAAATGGCATTAAACTTCACATTGATATCTGGCTTAAGTTTTTTAATGAAAGTAGATTCTGGAATTTTTTAAAGATTGTTGAAAATTACCAACTTGAAATAAAATTTTAAACAACTAGCACTTCAACTGTAGGAGGGGATTGTCAAACATTCCTGACAGTATGATAATGAAATAGTTGCACAGATAAATATTGTTAAATTTGATAAAGATATTATGTCAATGTTAAATTAGCATTTAATATGTTTGAAAAGTGGGTTTAGGACGAGTTTTGTATGCAATGTTAGTTACTTTACCTTTGATAAGTAGGGAACTTTGTTAATGTTAACAGTTTGTTAATAGCCAAGTTATACTTTATTGTTTAACATTATGTTCACTATAGTCTATGGGAATGCTGTTATCTTTTTGATGTGTAAAACCTGTAAATGTTAGTAATTAATTCTACACAATATGATATAGAAAGAAGTTAGTTAAATTAGCTGGTTTTCACAAATATACATGTTAATGTAAAATTAACATTAATATGTTAGAAATATGCTTGAAAAACTGTGAGTAGGTTACGTTTTGTAACAATGTTAGCTACCTACTGTTGTTAAGCAGGGAACTTTGTAAATGTTAGCATTCTTCGGTGTGTAGATATGTTAGATTTATTATGTTTTATATAATAATAATAATAATAATAATAATAATAATAATAATAATAATAATAATAATAATAATAATAATAATAATAATAATAATAATAATAATAAAAGTGCTGTTCTAAGATAAGAACAAATGATAAGTAAGGACAAAAAGGATAAAGTAATAAATCTACCCTTTGCCCATCTAAAAGATATTCTTGTTATAATCTAAAACAGCACTAATTATCAGTAGAAGAGATGACCTTACTGTAAAAGTGTGTGCATTTGGCCTAGTTCAATAGGTCACTATTTATACAATTTTTTTAATTTTATAAAGATTGTAAATGTTAATATTAAATTAACATTGTAATGTTAGAGACATGTTTGAAAAGTGTGAATAGGCTACGTTTACGTTCATTGTTGACACTCATCCTTTGATAAGAAAAAACTTGTTAATGTTTTGTTATTCAAAGAAAAGGTTGGTACCTTTAGTTCAGTTATGTTGATAATGTTGTTATCAAATGGCTTTCGGCTGTTAACGTACATTGGATGTGAACACTTGCGTTTGGTGTTATTCGATGTTTAGTGTAATAATTAGTTAAGGATATGACAAATTTCTATAAGTTTTGAGCATAAGATTATTTATGATGAATGCTAAATTGAACACACATGTTAAAAGCAGGTTTAGCTGAGTTTTGTATGCACTGTTATTTATACCTTTGATAAGTAGGGAACTTTGTTAATGCAACAACTTTATCAAGGACTGAAGGTATTAGGATTTTGGTTTTAAAACTATGTCTAGTAGTTCATAATGCTTCATGTTAGCTTTTATTGAAATAAAACTTTGTACGTTAGCAATTACCCGCTGGACAGCATGGATAGTTAGGATTGCATAATTTGTTATTGTTTTGTTTTCGCAACATTACTAAGGTCAATATGTCAGAGATAGAGTGGAATAAATAAGAATACATTAAAAAAGCTAAACACCATCAACATATTACGTTAGAGATAAGGAAATGTGGATATGCTAAGTTTATGGTCAATGTTAGCTACTTTACCTCATTACAAAGAATTTAAAGTTAACGGTGTAACTAATTAGTAGGGGATGTATATTGCTAGTGTTGGTGTAATACTTTGCTATACAATATCGTTGATAGTATGATAATGAAAGTAGATATGATAAATTTTGTTAAATTTTGATAAATATTACTATGTCGATGTTACATTACTAATATGTTTGTCTAATACTGCACAATTCAGCAATGTTATCTAATTTACTTTGATAGAACTTTGTTATGTTAATAGTTTGGTTCAGCACAAGGCATAATGTGGATTTCTGTTGTTTTTGATACTTTGTTCTTAAAGCCAGTAATGTGTTAGCTCTTTGATGATGTGAAACTGTAATACAAAAACTGGATATAAAGGTTTTTTTATGATATTCTGAAATGGACAGAAATTTTTGTTTCGTGGCGTATATAAATCTATGTTAATACATTTGTGATCTCATATAGCCTAATTTTTTAATAGGATACGTTTTGTGTTAATGTTACTCACTTTACTGTTGCTGAGTATGGAACTCATAATGTGGGCCAGTTATTATTATGTTAATGTAAAATCAACATTAATATGTTAGAGATATGTTTGAAAAAGTGGTATTAGATTAAGTTTTGAAGGTAGTGTTAGCTACTTTAATGTTGTTAGGTAGGGAACTTTGTTAATGCTAGCAATAATATTTCTATGTTAATATTAAATTAACATTAATATGTTAGAGATATGGTTAAAAATTTGTGATATTTTAAGTTTTATGGTCAATGCTAGTTACTTTACCTTGATAAGCAAAGAACTTTATAACAAGCAGCTTTTGTAGTTCAGTATGTTAGATATGTTATGCTCTTAGTTCAAGTTATGCTATGTTAGCATTATTAATGTGAATACTTTGTTTTATTTGCAAATATTCGTTGGACAGTATGATAATTAGGTTATGATATGATAAATTTTTGTTAAGTTTTGATAATATTACTTTGTCGATATTAAATTAACATTTAATATGTTAGAAAAGTGGGGTTAGGATGAGTTTTGTATGCAATGTTAGCTACTTTACTTTTGGTAAGTAAGGAACTTTGTTAATGTTAACAGTTAACAGCCTATATAATCTAATTCAAACACTATACCCTACACTCTGAGGAAAGAATTAAGATAGGAGAGAGAAAAGATGTTAATATGGGAGTTGCTTGGGAATCAACTTCACCTTATGTTTCACCAATTGTGGTCGATGAAATGAAAAACGGTAGTAAGTGAATATGTTCAGAACTTAGAAAGCTGATTAAGGTAACAATGTTTAATCCAGAATCCAGAATTAGAACGGATGAAATATTCTCGAAATTAGGAGAAACAAGATATTTCTATAAAAAATGACCTTTGCAAAGGATATTGGTAAATCCTTATGAGAAGTAACAATATGATGAAGGATTCATTTCTAACTCGGGACTGTCAAATCGATATCCTAGAAATGCCATTTGGATTAATAATCTCGAAGCGACACTCGTCAGGGCACTGATGAGTAAATACCTCGGGAATGCGGCCCATTCTATCAGTAGATGATGAAAGACATTTTTTATTATAAAAATTGACGTTGGGAATCGTATATCAATATAAATGATATTTAAAGATATAGGTATTTAAGCGTGATATAACGAAAAGTATTAATAGATATCATTAATCTGTTTTAAAATATGTTTATTCTACTAAACTAAATTTGGTTGATTTGTTTATCTTGTCTAATAAAAGGATCAGTAATAAGTCAGAAGCTAGTTAAACGCCTTTTTTCTATAATCATAAGAAATATTATAATAAGTTACAAATATATTTACCGTTTATCTGTAAAACATATGTGTTCATTCATAATAAACTCGGGAAGTGTCACGAGTTGTGATAATCCAAACAAAAGAGCTGGACCAAAACACCAGGTTACAATATTTCAAAAAGTGAGAGAAACATTTTTGTTTGCAATGTAAATTTCCTTCAAGATTCGTAATAACGAAATTATTAATCTATCATGAAAATAATAATCATTATAATTGTTAATAATAAATAAAAAAATATAATAATAATAATAATAATTTAATAATAAAATTAATAATAAATAATAATAATAATTAATAATAATATATAAAATAAAATAATAATTAATATAAAATAATAATAAATAATATAAATAATTATAATGTCACAGAAGGGTTGCTTCGGTAATTTTTGACATAAGAGAAACCAAGTCAACTGCGACACCAAATCAATCAGATTCAGATGCATGTAAATATTACAAATTTACTGTGGCCAGAAAGTTTATTAAGGGAAGGTCAATTAATTCCTCTGAATTGAAGCAATGATTACTCTGATTGTCCTGATAGGAAGTTAAATAAAATAATAATAATGATAATAATAATAATAATATAATAATAATATAAATAATAATAAAATAATAATAATAATAATATAATAATAATAATAAAATAATAATAAATAAGAAAGAATTGTAAGGACAATAATAACATTTTTCATTATTTAAAATTAGCACTTTTATAAAAATGTTTTATTCCTTTATTTATAACAAATCGAGCATTTTCTGCATGGCTACAAGGTGGTTGTTGCGGGTGATAAAGTAGCTAAAAAAATCACACAAATATTCTACAATGTAAGAACAATATGGTAGAAGGGGTTTTCGCCCTGCCACCAAGGAACAATTTTTGAAACTAACCTAATACGAACCAGTGCCACCGACTAAATAAACCCATCTTTAACCTCCTAAAATTTAAATATTCCCAAAATTCCTTCTGTTAATTAAATTTCAATTTAATTTTCCAAAATTACCCGAATGTTCTGGTTTTAAAATCTTTTGCTAAGCTGCTCTACTCCTGATTCAAGAGAAATATTTTAACAAAAAAAATCGTACTGCTAGAAACAAATAATAATAATAATAATAAGAATAATAAATTAATAATTAATAATAATAAATAATAATAATAATTATAATAATAATAATAATAATCATATTCATATTTCAAATATTAGATTCATAAATATTTTAATAATATCTTTCAAAAAAGATTCAAAACTATTTTTCAGAAATGAACTTTTAAAAATAACCATAATTTTTAAAAAGTTTTAACTTTTCAATTGTATATATAATAGTTGTAATATAATTATTGTAAAAAATTATGCAATATCAATTTCCGAAAGGCTGGCTAAACTAATTGCAACCAATTCTCCATCTTGTGAACCCCAATAAATATGCAGGTTTGAATTAAATTGTAAGTCTGTACGTTTATAGGCTTGAGCTTAATGGTAAATCTGAAACTCAATTTGATACAACTAGAGAAACATAATAATGAATAATATTTATAAATAATAGGTCTGATAAGTTTAACTAATGAATTAAAATATAACCGCGACCATAATAATGGATAATAATAAATAATAATAATATAAAATAATAATAATAATAATAATAATAAAAAAATAATTAATAATATAAATAAATTGAATAAAATAGAAAATAATAATAATAATAATAATAATAATAAATAATAATAATAATATATTATTGCTTTTAATTGCTATCTATCTATCTAATTATTATTATTATTATTATTATTATGATTATATATATTCTTATTATTATTATTATTATATTATTATATTATTATTATTATATTGATTATATTATTATATTATTATTATATTATTTTAATTATTATTATAATTATTATTATTATTATATTATTATTAATTATTTATTATTATTATTATTATTATTATTCATTATTATCTATTATTATTATTATTTATTATTATTATTATTATTAATTATTAATTTATTAATTATTTTTAAAAATATATTATATTATTATTATTATTATTGATGTATTATTATTAGTTATTATCATTATTATGATTATGATTATTTTATTATTATTATTAATTATTAATTATTAATTATTATTATTATTATTATATATATTATTATTATTATTAATTATTATTATATTATTATTGTTATTATTATTCAACATTACCAAGATATACTGTATTATAATTATGTATTATAAAATAATAATAATGTAAACAAATGATAATAAAATAATAATTAATTAATATAAAAATCAATAATAATAATAATAATAATAATAAATTATTTTTAAAATATTTTTAATAATTAATAATTGTAATATGATATAACAATAATATAATAATAATAAAAAATATAATAATAATAAAATAATAATCATAATCAAATCATATATATATAATAATCATAATATAATAATGAATAATAATAATATATAATAATAATAATAATAATAATAATAATAATAATAATAATAATAATAATAATAATAATAATAATAATAATAATAATAATAATAATAATAATAATAATAATAATAATTGAATAATAATATAATAAAAATAAAAACATAAAAAAAAAAATAAAATAAAATTTTTTTTTAAAAGGCTAATAATAATTGCATTCCTAACTACAATAATAATTATGATAATAATTTGATTCCTAAAAGCTGATTGATTTCAGAGTTGAATTGGCTTCATTCTTTCTATTATCACAAACTAAAATTAAAAACAAAGAGATCATAAATAATAAACCCTCACTGAAATTTTTCTTGCAGCTTTACGATAATAGTGCTTGGGGCCCAGCTTATGATAAATGTATATAATATATAATAAGTATATATATATTCTATAATATATTATAATATATATAATATATATTAATATATATATTATATAATATATATATATATATAATATATATATAGGGTTGTTAGGTTATTGGAGGGGATATATAAATATAGAGAGTCAGAGAGAAGAGAAGAGAGAGATTGAGCCACCTGATGAATATTGATGTTATTTTAGTGCTCATTCTTGTGGTAGTGAAAAGTTCAAAATTAAAGTGTTTAACCCACAAGTCGCGATGGCTAATTTTTGTGCTTTCAAAGTTATTTACTTCAAAACTTGATCATTTTGTTCTTTTCAATGTATTTGGCATCTCGACTGAAATTTCAAAATATAACTATATTAATATATAAATTATATAATATATATAGTATATATATATATTATATTATATTACTGTATTACTAATATATATAATATATATATATAATATTATTATTATGTTTTTATTAGATATGATGGTAGTATTTGTTATTTGTTAATGTCAGTTGCCATGAGTGTTGTTTTGTGTGTGGGTTTGTGGTTTAAACCATTTATTATAGGTTGAATAATATTTATGAGTTAGTAGTATATGTATAGTATATTGTGGGTCGTTATAATTATGTAGTTGTTGGTTTTGCGTATATATATATATATATATATATATATATATATATATATATTATATAGTATATTATATTATGGTAGTATTACCCTATATGTTACGGTATAAGCTATATATATATATATTATTAAGATTAATATTATATATACTATTTATATATATGATTATATATATTATATATATATATAATATATTAATGAAATAATTATATAATATAGTATATATATATAGTATTATTATATTGTATATATATATATAATTATATATATATATTAATTATATATTTGCACATATCACCTTTTCCTGCATAGCCTGCTAGGGGTAGATGGTGGATAATAATCTGTTTAAATTATCACGCCATTTCACGAAGAACAGTATGGGAAAATAGGGGTTTTCATCCCCTTGCCACATAGGAAGAGAATCTTCTAAAAAATTTTCTTCAAATGACTCGACTGCTTCGAGAGAAAAACAGCTTCACCTGCTACAATATAATTAATTAATGATTTTAAATTTTCTTCGTTTAATTGATATTTTGCTTTTAATATTCAAAATAGCCGAAAGAAATGAGGTTAAAATTTTTGTATCTCCTCCATCCTCAGACTCCAAAACGAAAATTCATTTAAATGTAAAAAATTTTGCATTGTTAAAAATCATGAATCTTAAAATTATTTTTTACATGTAAGTAGAGGGTTACTTCGAATCAAAAAAAACATTTTTCTCTCCTAAAAGATTGTCAGAACACTTCTTAAGCAGACTCTACAGACTCGTTCTTTCCTTCCAATAAATCATTTTAAGACTTTTTCTTCTTTATAAATCTCTGTTCTGACCCTTCTCTTTTTCGCATCCTCTCTGGTTTTCACTGCTTCCACACTCGACGACGGTCGTATCATAATATTATATATATAGTATATATAATATATATATATATCTATATATATAATATATATATATATATAATATATATTATATATATATATATATATTATAATAATATATATATATAGTGTATAATATATATATATATATATATTATATATTATATAATATATATATATATAGTATATATATATATAGTATTAGTTAATATTATATATATAATATATTAATATATATATATAGTTATTATATATATTAATTATATTATCTATATATATATATATAGTATATATAGATAATATATATATATTATATAGTATATATATAGTATATATATATATATTATATATAATAATATATATATATATTAATTATTATAATATAATATATATATATGATATATATATATAATATATATTATATAGTATATTATATATATACTAGATATTATATTCTCAAGATAAAAAAAAAACGATCATAGTACCCCAGAAAAAATTCACTAGTGCTATTCAATGCATTGCTATATTGCTAGAAAATTCAGGCTAACGCTAAGTTTTGGTTCGTTATTATTCATTATTATTATTATTAATTATTTATTATTATTATTATTTTATATTATTTATTATTATGTATTTATGTATATTTATATTATTATTATTGTGATATTATTATTTATTATTATATGTCTTATTTTGAGAGAGAGTGTGAGAGAGAGAGAAAAGCTTTTAATGCTTGACTGTTATCTGTTTGCAAACCTTCTTATTGAGGACTAAGTTATTGTGAGCGTTACTGTCTTCATCCTTGAATGAGTTTGTCGAATTATATATATATTAGTATAATGATATATTTATGATTGTGATATTTAGGTTATATGAGATTGATTTATGTTTATATTATAGTTAGTGTAGGTAGTAGTATGTATTATATTTAATATATATATTGATAGTATATATATAATTATATATATATATATTATTATATATGAGTTAAATATTCATATATACTATATATATGATAGATATATATATATATAATTTAAGTATATATAATATATTTATGTGGAGCGAAGCCAATTTTGCATAACCGCCGGTGCGGTTTTTGCGATTCCAAAATTTCAATAACCTCACCCGGTCGGTTTGGGCTACTTAACTACTACTACTTAACTACTACTACTTAACTACTACTACTTAACTACTACTACTTAACTACTACTACTTAACTACTACTACTTAACTACTACTACTTATATAATAATAATAATAATATAGATAATAATAATAGTAATAATAATAATAATAATAATAATAATAATAAATAATAATAATAATAAGATAATGAATGCCCAACAATGAAATTTATTTCGGGCTCTAGAATTAGCGTGAGTTCTTATTTATTCACCTGTGCTGAATTCAAAAATCACCCACAACACCCATAAATTATTCGATTGCTCTTTGCTTTGATATTATAGTGACATGTAATGTTTTTTAGAGTCTGCAATTTGCATTATGTGTGAAATTTTGTTTTGGGATTATTTTTCCTACTCAGTGTCATACGACAGAAACGTTTTCCCAGAGTTGCTTGTAGGTTATAAACATAATACTGTTAATTGACTGTGAGCTTCATATATTGTTTATCTGTCTTATTTTTTTCAGAATTTTCGGTTTTGAGTGCTTTTGAAGTGTAAAATTTTTTATATCAAAATGCCACGAAAGTGTGCAAATTTAGTAAATGTTTTTTGTTACATATGTGTAAAAAATATTTGTCGTCACGTGAAACGGCAATCTGACGACTTCTGGTGAAAGACATCCTATCGACATTATTTTAGTATGAAGGTTAGGGAACCAGGATAATCATGGTGTTCCACATATATCTTGCGAAACTCTTGCTCAGTTATACTACGAGAATGGCTAAAAAATAAAAAACGATGTATGGCTTTGTTGTGCCTATGGTTGGGCGGAGCTTACAAACCATACAGATGACTGCTATTTCTGCTTGACTCCACCTATAAAAGCAGGAATTGTCAAGGAAGAAAAGAGCAACAGTTGAATATCTGAATCTTCCATCTGCTACTTCCACCTATTCCACATTCAGATAGCCTACCAGTTCCTACTCCACCTTGTCGAAATTCTTGAAAATAAAAACAGTGTTCAAAGAAGAAGAACGCCAACAATCCTTTCTACAGTCCCACAACCCCAGATTTTGAGGTAAAAACGATGATAATCCTCCACCGACAGAGTCAAGAGAACTTTGGAATGCTCTCATTCTAAGACCTTGAACTTGTCAAAGGAGAAGCATAACCTTTTAGAGTCAAGCTACATCAATGGAATTTCCTCTAACGTGATGCAGGGTCTCCGCAGTACAATGAGAACGTCAGAGAATCTGCTTCCTTTTGTTTGGAGGAAAACCAATCTGGTTGTTTGCTGCAACACGTTAATGGCTTGATGAAATGTTTTGATTTGAACCATGATAAATCTGAATGGAGGCTATTCATGGACTCCTCCAAGTTTAGTTTGAAGCTGTAGTACTGACACAATGCATCCACGTCTTCCTTCTATTCCTGTTGATCATGCAGTTCACATGAAGGAGACTTATACAATACATGACAGCCTCCTCGACTCAATCAAATATGTGAACACAGGTGGAAAATCTGTGGCGATCTCAAAATCATCGCTGTACTCTTAGGATTGCAACAGGTGTCACAAAGTACTGCACTTTCGTATATGCGGAAATAGTATGAATAGGAAAGCACATTACATTTCAGCCATGACTGACCCTGCAAGAAATCCTGACTCTAGCCAGAAAAAATGTTCGCTGCGAATCTCATCTTGAAAACCAAAAAAATTTTCTTCTTCTACCTCCTTCATTATAAAAGCGGGGGTCTTCATGGAAAATTTTGTCAAGGTATGACAGGCATAGGAGAGGCCTTTATATCTTACAAACACAAATTCCTAAGACTGAGTGGATGCAAATTAAGGAAGGTAATTTTGTATAGGTCCAAATTTCGACTTGTAATGGATTCCTCGCTTTTGAAAGAGTTTGGATGGGAAAGAAAAGGAAGGTTGGGAAGCCTTAAAGGGAGTTATGCATGGATTCTTAGGCAACAAAAGAGATGATAACTACACTCAGTTGGTGACAGTACTTCTGGAAAAATACCATCAACTCGGATGCAACATGTCCCTTAAAATCCATTTTCTCCACTCCCACCTAGACTTTTTCCCTCCTAGTTGTGGAGCTGTCAGTGATGAACACGGAGAAAGATTCCATCAGGATATTTCTGTAATGGAACAAAGATATCAGGGCCGTTGGAATGAAGCTATGCTTGCGGATTACTGCTGGTCTGTGTGTAGGGATGCTCCGGAACTCACTTACAAGAGGCAAGCCAAAAGAAAACGATCTCATGAAGCCACCACATGATACTCTTCACACCGAACCACCTGCCAGGTATTCATCCATCAATTTAGAACTCTTAGAATGTAACTGTCATTAACAATATTTAAAATGCACTTTCAATGTTGTTGGCATATGTAATTAAAATGTATCGTTTTCTCTTAATCCGTTAAAATAACATATTTCCACCTATTGTATATCACAGAAACTAGAGGCTCATATAAAGTATTGTTTCTCTTTGTTATGAGTCGTGTCGTTGTTTCTGCTTACGCGTCATATTAGTGAATATGCGAGTGCAAACTAATATGATTTAAAAATACATTTCATGATAATTCATCTTTGGTTAATGATTAATGTTATAATAATTAATAGATAATTATTATGATAATAATAATGTATTATATTAATATGAATATATATATTAATTTATATAATTTAGTTAGATAATAATATATAATGAATTTTAATAATAATAATGTATGACTTAAATATAAATATATATATATAATTATATATAATTTATATATATAATAATTTATATAATAATATTAAACTTTCTATATTTTTTTTATCGAAACAAGAATATATATATATTATATATATATATATATATATATTATATATAATTATAATATATAATATTATATATATATATATAATATATATATTATATATTATTTTTTTATTTTATACCCACATATACCCGATTTCCGCAAGACTGCAAGGTGGTGTTGATGGTCAAGTTTTTATGTAAAAACTATCGCCACCATTCCGAAAGACAAATATGATAAGAGTTTTCAGCCAATTGACCCCGGCGAAGAAAATTTTGGAATTTTCTTTCCAATCATGATTTGAACCATTCGGAAAACGCAGATTCACTCTCGCTAAAAATTTAATATTGCATATTTCAAAAACTTTATATTAAAATTTCATTAAGATACGTCAATTTAAATGTCGTCGAAAAATAAGTAGCTCCTCCATCTCATACTCTTCAAATAAAAATAATTTAAATGTTTAAATTTTTTGCAATTTCAAATAAATCCGAATCATAAGATTATTTTTTTTTTCTTGTTTTAAGTAGTCCGAAACTTCAATGAAAGAGTATTCTCTCTCTTGTGGAAAATATCGTTTTCAAGTCACTTTTCAATAACCTTCTCAATAGGGTCCCTCAGAATTTCGTCGAAGTGGGTGATGGAGGTCGATATCTATATAATAATATAGTAATATATATATATAATATAGTATATATATATATATATTATATATATAATATATATATTATATATATATATATATATATACATATATATATAATATAAATATAATAATATATATATATATAGTATAATATATATATATATAATATTAATATATATATATATATATTATATTAAATATATATAATATAATATGTACGTGTATATATATATATATATATATATATATATTATATAGTATT
>JABUQX010078557.1:17500-21631 GCA_015478945.1 Trachelipus rathkii
CAAAAATTAAACTTAGCAAACATTTTCTTTTAATTTAACATTATTTTATTTACGAACTTTTATAAGAGATGAATTTTAACATTTTCTCTAAATACACTACGAGCTTTCGCCTCTATGTCGGGAGGCCTCTTCAGGTGGTGAATGAACGAGAAACAAAAACAGAAGAATCAAAAGTGAGACTGATTATGAATTTTGGAATTGGTTTTATCATTATTAGTATTTTTTTTTGTAAAAGTACGTGTCTTTCATTATAACTGGTTGTTATCAGGATCCATCTTCGCTTCCACCCCTTTTGTTTGTTTAATATATTATTTCAATTATAATGCAGATAATTCTATTTCTTTCTTTAAACCATATCTGAAAGTGTTTGAAAATTTGATGGTGTATTATTTATATCTGATGGAATGATTCATAGTGGTTCTGATGGAAGTAAGAGCAGAGTTCAAGTTGGCGATCTCTAAAGATCACATTTATGTGATATACTCCGTCTTGTGTAAATCGTTGTTCACCGAAAGTAGGCTAATTGCATTTGTATCGGCATGGTATGAGGTAAACGCATTCAATAAGGTCGGAGTTTTAATTTTTGGGGGGCAGAAACGCTTTTTACGGGAAAGGTGTTAAAATTGAGTCGAAATGATGTTTTTGGTAAGTAAGATTTTTAACGAACACACAGGAATTGGGGATACATGTAAATAAGATCTATGAGTTTGGGTTTTATGTTGTTTGTAATATAGAATTGCGTTTTGCCGCTTTTTAGAGCTGAAACTATGTATGTGAATGGGTAGAGTAATTTGATGAACACTTGAGAAAAGAACTGAATTCTGTTTGAGGAAGGGGGAGCAATAACCGAAGAGCACGGAGGAATTAAGAAGAGAGAGACGAGAGAGAGAGAGAGAGAGAGAGAGATAGAGAGAGAGAGTAGAGAGAGAGAGAGAGAAGAGAGAGAGGAAGAGAGAGAATGAATAGGAGAGAGAAAGAGAGAGAGAGAAGGAGCGAGGAGAGAGAGAGAGAGAAGAAGATGAGAAGAGAGGAGAGAGAAGAGAGAGAGAAGGAGAGAGAGAGACATAATTTAGTGGTACATATTGTGTGAAAAACCAATGGATATAGTTAGGAGTGAAAGTGGGTTTTCTGAAAATAGTAAAAAAGTAAGTGAGATGTGTTCCATGATATTAGTGGTGTCTAGGAAAGTGGAATGTTTTGTCTTGAGATTGTAAATGGTGAATTGTATATACATTTTTATTGTAATTGCATTCTAAAATGACAAGAGGGTTTGTGTGTGTTGTAAGGCGATGGCTGCGATATATCGTCTACGCCTCTGTACTAAGTGGGAAGAGAGGGGGTGAGGCGAGATATAGTAAGTACTGAGTATGGTGGGAAAGGGGGGGACCCATGCTGAGTCCAATTTTTGTTTGAAATATTGGAGAGTTAAATGAAAAAAAATTAAATTTTCTAGGGAAGAGGAGTATTTAAGTTGTTTTAGAAAAAGAAAGGAAGGGTAGATAAAACTTATTTTGATAATGTAAGCATTCTAGAGGGGAATGGTGAGAGGAGCTGGGACGGAGTAATCAGGGATTTGACATTCAAGAAATAAGACAAATCTGTGAAAGAGGGGATATAATGTGATTGATTTTATATATAAAGTCCTCGTGTTCTGTATGTGTGAGGGAGACGATTGTCCCTAATAGGTTTTTAACTGGTTACATCATTTTTGAGAGAGTTTGTAATTGGACTGTTTATGATTGGAGAATTAATGGCAAAGGGGTGTTTGGTTTGGTGAATTTTAGACTCCATAAACCTAGGGAAAAGAAGAAAGGCCATAAAGTTTTTAAAGATCTACTATAATGAAATCCTAAAAGTTTTGATTGACCTCTCTTTCACCCACAACACAAAAATGCAAAAATTCCTTTACAAAAGTTTTACTCTGCCCTCTCATCTCTCAGGAAAAATAACAGCATAGTCATCAGCAGAGCGGACAAAGGAAATAGTATCGTAATCCTAAACAAAACTGACTATTTAACCAAATGCAATGATCTATTAAAAGATCAAAATACTTATACCACCCTTACTAAAAAAATCCTTAAAAATATAACATTAGCATTAATAAATTTTAAAAATTATTCTGACAGCCACATCCCTTTGATTAATATAAAATTACCCCTAAATACCTTACATGCTTTCCTTTCCCCGAGTACTTTGCATCCTCACACTCCACTAGCCATCTACTCCCCTTGCGCCCCATGATCTCCAACAATAATCTTAGAATCCTTTTTTCAAGCTTTTACCCAATTACCTACCCAGTCACCATCAATAGTTTTCAGCTCTTAAAAAAGGCCAGAACGCCAAATTCTATTCTATATACAAACAAGACAACCAAAACCTCCCCAAACCCTAAGAGTCTTTTTACCTGTTCCCCCAATTTCCTGTGTGTTGGTTTAAAAATCTCTATCCAAAAACATCCCATTTCACTTCAATCTAAGTACACTTCCCTCCTAAAAAGAGTTTTCCTTGCTAAAGTTAAATTTTGTTTGGTGATTAAACTATTGTTATGTGATTTAGTTTTTATAAAGTTAACCAACATAAGTAAAGGCCACGTTTTGCATAAATATTTATAAAAAATGTGCATTTCGTTAAGTGTTATATATATATATATAATATATATATTATATATATAATATATATATTATTAATATATATATATATATATATATAGTATATATATTATATATAATATAAGGAAATAAAAACGATACAGAACTTTTGATACTCAATTTAATTAGGACGTTTTCGGGGTTTTTATCCAAACCCATCATCCAGCTAAAACCATAAATAAAAATTACAATAATATTTTAAAGTTACAAATTAAGCTTAATAATAATAAGTAAGTAATTAATAAAATAATTGAATAATAAATAATTAATATAATAAATAATAATGAATAATAATTAATAATAATAAATAATTAATAATAATAATTAATTAATAATAATAACAATAAATAATAATAGATATAATTAATAATAATAATAATATATATTAATAATAATAATAATAATAATAATAATTAATAAATAATAATAATAATAAAATAATAACTATCCACAATAAAAAAGAAAAAAAATATTAAATAAAATATAAAACAATTTTAAAAATAAAACTATATTAAAATTATAACGTTATTATACCTGTTTAGTTGACAGTCTCGGGAGGAATGTACAAAAATAACAAAACACTGCTTTTATATACTAGAAGATTGGTTGGTTGTGTGTTGGTGTATTTTTAAATATAAAATAAATATACTTTGGACAATAGAGTCTAATAAAGAACAAATTACACAGGTGATGAAAAACGGGATTATAAATGTAAATAAATAAGTTATAAACACAATTAGAACACAAAAATTAACCTTTAATTGAGGAGCAATCTGAGTTAAGTTGCAGCTTTGTACTATGTATAAACAAGCTCTCGAGAATCTTTCGTTCAAGTAAACCTGACGCCGAAGACAATACCTTGAAGCTATCCTTTGAGATGTCGTGACAGCTCTCTGAAGAGTGGGTCCTGATGGCAGAGTTTTCAGGTGAAGTTAATGGTCTATTTGTTCTAAATAAAAGACCCAGATGCTTTGAAATCCTCAGCTGCAGTTGTAAGCCAGTCTGGCCTACATAACGGGCTTGGCAGTCCGCACAAGAATAGGAATATAACTGAGGACCTCAAATGAGTCGGGAGCGTATCTTTCAATCCTAAAAGGTTATTCTTTTTAAAATCATTGACAAGTATAAAAATAATTTTATATGATGGAAAAATTTTCAATTCTTAAAATATGTGTAAGAATGTTACCTGGTAAAAGCTGAAATTTAGTTGCGTCATCCAATATTAAGAGAAGTTTCTGGACATAAGTTTCTCTATCTAAAATAACTACTCCCTTTCCTTTATCAGGGCGACAAATCACTATTGAATCATCATTCTTCAGCCCTTTTAGCAATTTAAAATCGCCAAAGGAGAAAACAGAAGAAAATATCTTCTTTCCGTTGAACCCATAAAAATATTTTTTGGACCAATATTCAACATCCCTCAGGCATCTGGAGAAATCACCAACTGGTTGAAGTTTGCTAAGCTGGTGAAGCAACTTTTCAA